>LOJH01005783.1:0-17468 GCA_001685095.1 Ellobius talpinus | reverse complement strand
GCTCACAACCATCTGTAATGAGATCTGGCGCCCTCCTCTGGCGTGTGGGCATAATTGGAGGCAGAATGTTGTACACATAATAAATCTTTTTTTTAAAAAAAAGCAGTTGTTCTAGCTATGGTCAAAATGAGCAAAGCCGTGTCCAAAGGATTAAAGGAAAGTATGCTGACAAGAAGTGCTCAGAGTGTCCCAGGGAGCAAGTGCAGACCGCCAATGAACAAACTGTACCTCCAGAGTTGTGAAGTGTAGCAACCGACCCGAGCAGCAGATCCAGTCTTGAGAAAGCATGTGGGAACCAGAAAATAGACTAGTGGTTAATTGCTTTCTTGAGAAAGCATGTGGGAACCAGAAAATAGACTAGTGGCTAATTGCATTCAGGAACCAGAAGATAAATTAGTGGTTAATTGGATGAACAGAAAATAAAATCAACAGAGCCTCAGAGGTTTAAAGAGAACACAGCAAACCATGAGTCCAATGGAGCCTCAGAGGTGGGAGATAAATAGAGAAAAACTTGCTGAAGACATCCCAAATACCATGAAAAAAAGAGATCTGAGCCAGGCAGTGGTGGCACACATATTAATCCCAGCACTTGGGAGGCAGAGGCAGGTGGAGCTCTGTGAGTTCGAGACTAGCCTAGTCTACAAGAACGAGTTCCAGGAAAGGCTTCAAAGTTTCAGAGAAACTCAGTCTCAAAAAAACAAACAAACAAGAAAAACAAAACAAAACAAAAGATATCTGACAAACACAGTACCAAGAAAAGCCAAGAAATCCAGATAGAGGGAACGTGAAGAGATTCACGTGTAGATGGAAGGTTGCCGAGCTTTTGACTGTCAACAGCAAAGGGGATATAAGCAACTGAAGCTTAAGTCTTTCCAGAAGCAAAAGTTACCTGAGGTACAGAGTAAGAGGTGGCTTCTGCAGAGTAAGGCAGAAAAGAATATTAACAAAGCAGACCTGGTATTAGAATGAAGATAGAGGCTACTAACAGACAGACTTTTTGCGTGATAGAAATGTTATAAAATTATCTTTTTGATGATTATAAAACTATAAATTTATTATGAGGTTTGTCATTCCACCCTAATCAAACTCTTGAAGCATGCATGCAAATATGTTTATCTAAATTCAGAGTTCCTACCACTTTAGTTTAGCTATAAGTTGCTAATTGCAAAATTATCATAAAATTCAGCAAACTGCTGAAGGAGTTCAACCACTAAAAGAAGCTGGTTGCCTGAAAAACAAGATAAATTGTTAGATAATTATTCGTTTTTGACTCAGGTTTCCTGTTGACAAAAAAAACACAAAACACAAAACAACAACAAAAAACCTATTCTTTGAAAGATCCGTCCTTTCTGGCATATTGTCTTAACATGAAGTTACTTCATTGATGCTCCTTTCTCTCAGCCTACATAGAGAGCATGTAGTTTCCCAGATTTGCCTTTAGAAAACCTGCACAAGGGACACAATGGGAAGCTGCAATCAGAACCCCAGGTGTCCCCTCCCTGCCTCTGCACTCTGCAGGAATTGTCACCTTAATTGCTTTTTCTAAAATGAACTCTCCTTATTGAGTTCTAATGGCTAATTGTTCTAACATGAAGTCAGCCTTCCCAGATTAAAAAGACAATAAGACTCAGATGAAATTTAAAAAATTAAAAAAAAAGTACTTCTGTCTTTGAGCTTGAAATTTGTAGTTGAAACTGTTTGTGTGTAACGGCCAACCCATACTCCTAAGATTCACAACTTAGAATAAGCTTGCATCAGCTGGCAAGCTGGTTCAGTGGGTCAAAGTGTGGGTAGTAGGAGCCTACTTGACTGGTTCAAGATCTGGGACCCACATAAATGGAGGGAGACAGGTGATGACCAGAAGCTTTGCTCAGACTTCCATAGGAGTGCCGTGGAATGGATGTGTGCACGCCCACACACTAATCACCATCACCGTCACTGTCACCATCATCATCATCACCATCATCGTCACCACCACCAGCAGCAGCATCACCATCTTTTTAAATTTCAAGAAGATATGCTTGTGAGCATGTGCGCTGAGACACAATAAAGAACACATGACTTGCTGAAAATATTTAGCAACTGTTTTTATGCTGGGACCAATTATAGGGCCTTTTGCACAGTCGTATCCGCTAACTCAGCAAATGGATCTTTAAAGAGAGGGGTCTGAAGTCATCTCCAGGTTTTATACACAGACACACTGCAGTGACCAGATCCAAGCTCATGATGCCATTCAGGTCAAGAAGATTCCTGCATGTTCAGTAGTGGGGAGTCTCCTGTGTCATCTCTTACCTCACTGTAGGAAGACTGGAATTATGCATGTGTTCAATCACGTCCAGCTTTACGTGGATTTGCCGGGTTTGAACTCAGATCCTCACACTCAGTAGTTGACAGTATTGCTATCTGGGCTCATCACCAATAGACTGAGTTTATGTAGTAGGAAGGCTATGTGGAAAACAGTGAGATTACCTCTTATTACCATGTGTGATTTTCTTTCTGATTTTTTAAATCTTTTCTTCCCTTTCCACTTACCTTTTCTGTCTTCCTTTGTTTTTGTGTGGTAATTTTCTTTGTCATTCTTTAAACTGTATGCATCTACTACGTATTTTGTTTTGCAGTTACCATGAAGTTTATATATAACACTTTGAACTTAAAATATGAAGTTTTAATAACAATTTTAATTACAAACAAACAAAAAACTATATTCACATCCTCTCCCCTGTCTTGTGTGTCTATCCAAGTTTACCATTTTTGCAATTCTTACATCATAAAAATGTATTGCAGCTACAGTTATTTAAAATGTTCAGTATTTAAAACATAGTAGACAGAAATTTGTATTGCAAATTCTATATAGGTGGGCATCTTGAAAACGACCACGCCATTCCATAGAGAATTTACCCAGCATGGTGGTAATACTGTGCAAATAGGACTCAGTCTATAAGATTCAGCAGGATTATGGGGTAAAAACGCAAAACTGCCATGGTTAGTGCATCATTGAAATTTCTGTAGTGGGGTAGTTCAAGACTTCTCTCCTAAGACTAAGGACAAACTTACGCATCCATCATCCTCTGACTAAATTTTCAGGGTGATAAACCCAATGAGTATTTTGGAGGCAGAGGGCATCATAATTCTAGTGAGTGTCCTGCCAGGTTTGAGGGTAGCACGGGGCAGCAGAGCTTCAGACTGCCAGTCCAACTGCCAGGCCACTACGGCCTTAGAGCTCAGCAAAGCTAAAGGGTTCTTTGAGATCGAGGCAGCAAAGTAAGTTACAGAGCTCCTGAGTGGACTCCTAAAGGAGAGTCTAGGCCCCCAGGAGTTTGGAATAATCTGACAAGTTGCTTGAGGAATTTCTATGGTCCTCCATGTTCTGAAGGGATTCACAGAGAAGATCCATCAACAGACATGCACTGTGCATATGAGATTGGGCATGGGCAGGTCATAAAAACTGTTTGGATGCACAGCTGGCCCAAATTATTAAGGTTTCTCCTCCCAGTGCATTACCCCATCTCTCTTAATGCACACCAGAAAGCTCCCTGTCACCAACTGATCAGGAATCATAGTTTTGTTCTTATACCGCACAACAGATCAGCACCGTCCAGTGTGGATAGCTGCCATGCTACAAACTGGCTCCAGCTAGCCTTGCAGAAATGCGTGATGGGAAAGCTCTCCGTGGACAGGATTTGAGCAGAGTCCTTGGTTGCTCAGTTTGCTCCAGGACGAAGGTGCCTAGAGATAAGAGCTCAGCAAAGTGGATTCAGAGTGAATCACTTCTCTGAATTGGATGGATGGTCGAGAGCTGGAAGAAATAAGATAAGTGGGGGGAAAAAAGGCAGAGTGAGAAAATTCTGTGACTTTACTCCTCAGAAAAGGCACGGAACGAAAACAATAGTCAATTTCAGTAGACTGTTCTCAATAGTCAGGTTTTACTCGCTGAGGCTGTTCTTCAGGGCCGGGGTGCGGCTCAGGGTACAGTGCTTGCATAGCTTGTTCAGGACCTTGGGGTTGATCCCAGGGACTACAAACTGTAGAAGGAGACTCCGGCAGCTACATGGCATCTCCTTGACTTTGCCTACTCTCTCTCTATATCTCTGTTCGGATTTCCCACCTGGCTTTTTTCTGCCCTGCCATAGGCCAAAGCAGCTTTATTCATTAACCAATAAAAGCAACATATATACAGAAGGACATCCCACATCAACAAACAGTAACAACAAAGCAAAATTAAAGCAAAACATACAAGACTGATCACCCCTGGAAGTTGCTATGCTCTTCAACTTTTAGCCACAAAGTAGCACATCTAGCCGTGGGACTAGGTCGCAGGCAAGAGACAGTTACCTAGCAACCATGTGCCAGTTTCATAGTGGATGAAATGATGGCACTCCTGCCATGAAAAGGCAGCCATTCTCCAAAACTGACACAGTGAACTTATATTTTTCTTTCCCGTCCGTGTTGCCATGCCAAACCTAATTTGGGGGCATATAGATTCTCTCCCCCACTGCAGCATTTCCCTGGAGTCTGACCAAAGAATGCCTTTGCTTTATTTAGAGAACTAGAGCTCTGAAAGCGGTGAAATAATATTTCTGTTGTTATTAGGCTTTCCATTTTATAGCTTTTTAATTTAAAAAAATTGAAGAATGGTGTACATGGGTACTACATGTACATTCTTTTCACTCCCCCTCAAGCCCCATATCACTCCTATTTTCTCTCAACTTCACGGCTTACACATGCATACACACATATGTATATATAAATACAGCCTGGTGAGTCCATTCACTGTTGCTCACATGTGTATATGTTCATGGCTGAGCATTTGAGATCGGGGAAGCTGTTGAGGGGCTCGTAGCTGGAGAAAACTGACTCTCCCTTTCTCGGTACCCATTAATTGCTTTTAGTGCTCCAGCTATTGGGTGGGGCCTTGTGAACTCTTCCCCCATCCATATCAGTACTTCAAAGACTGTGATTGTTTAGGTCTTATTTAGGTAACCATAGTTTTGAGATTCCAGGGGTGCAGGTTCCCTGTCATAAGTAGTAGACACTATGTCACAGCAGACTTCCTGGTCCCCTGGCACTTACAATATTTCTGCCCCATGCTTCTGCAGTTTTCCTAGGGCTGTGTCGTAGATGGATCAGCTGAGGATGGGCACCAATGGGCAGTAGTTCTCTGCATTCTCACTGGAACATTGGCAAATAATGTTTGAATATTAATTATGTGTTAATCACTTCTATAATTTGTGTGGCCCTTATTTGTTTTTTAAAAACTCAAGTATTTGATTAACTTTTGTTGATTTATAAGAGCTCTGGGACTGGAAAAAATTAATAGTGTGTAGTACAGTTAATATCTTTATGTCATTGGGAATATCAGCTGTCAATGATTTTCTCCAAAAATTGCTCCGCCTTTGCTGCAAATGGCTGGTGACACACAGTTAACTACCTGGCCCACATTTAGTCATTTCTCTGCATGCATTTCCTAAATGTGTGTGTTGAATATGACAGGAAGCAAGAAACTAACATCTGTAAACTCTTTTTGCTCAGCAATGAAATTAAACAACTCAGCGGTACCTTCCAGCATTTTCTGAAGCACAATGAGCTATTCGTGTGTTCAGCCATCATCACTTGGGCTGTCCACGTGTTCACCACGTGGACATTGTGTAATAACATCACAACCTTCATGACACTAGCACACATGTCCTCTCTGGAGGAGAAGTATGTCCACCACATTCTAATAACATTACCTGCATTCTGAAAATCTCTACCCTCTCTAGAGCACTGGAAAGTTGTAAGAATCTTAGGGATCATATTCCCCCAAGGATCTAATCTAATCTAATAATAAAAAAAAACACTTAAGTGACTTCTCAGGGCCAAGCTGTGGTATCTGATGAGTCCGGACAAGCTGGCTAATCCTGTGCTGTCTTCCCTAAGCTCCTACGTCTCTGCCCTGCTGTGTTCTTTCTCTGCTTACTGTGACAACCTTTAATATTTTAACTGATTACTAGAATGTTCCAAAGTCTGCGTCTATGGGTTTTCTAAGTTCCAGGCTGTGTCTGCTTTTGCAGACTTAACCTGTGTATTTATGAAGCATGCATGTAGGAAACTGGTGGGTTCTTTGCTTGTTCAAGGACATCTGAGAGCAGCTATTACAACGCTAGCTTGAGTCCACGGCAAAGCACAAGTGAGACTTGCTCTTTCTGGGTGGGCACAGTTAGGCAGGAGAGCTGCACTGTGCTCCCAGTCACCTCTCCACAGTTCATGGGAACAGATTTTCAATGAGGCAGGACAGGGAGGCTGGGACTTCTGTGAGTCTAGCACCGGTGAGCTTCACCAGAAACCAGAGGCTGGTATCCTGCTCTTGAACCACCCAATTTCCAGAGCAGTCAGCCAAAAATAAGGTGTTTAGGCTCACAGTGACACTCTTAGGTATTCTGTTACTGCAACAGAAAATGGACAGAAACTACCAGAAACTCTAGAATCATCTAGAATCTAGATTACGGTTGCAAACTATAGAAATGGATGTGCACAGCCCAGGGGCTCCTATACTGCTATATCTGGTCGCACTTAAATGCCAGTCATGTGAGGTGATTAGCAGAGCCGACCAGGGCAGCATACTCTGTCCATGATGAATCGCTGCGAAGGAGCTATTATGATAAAAATGCCTACAGGATGTCAAATTCTGTGCTGGGAGCTGAAAATATGGAGATTAAAAGACAGATTTCCATCCCACTGAGAAATCAATTTGGTGGAAAAACCCACATAATGAAACTATAATGGAATAATAATGTGATTATTTTGACAGAATAATGCAAAACAACAACATCATAGGGGGCTGGAGAAATGGCTCAGCACTTAAGAAGCACTCACTTGCTCTTGCAGAGGACCCACATTCAGTTACCCACAGTCCCTCTGTAACTCCAGTTCCAGGGGCTCTGCTGCCTCCTCTGCCCTCTGTGGTCAATATATGCATGCTGTGCACAGGCATACATATAGGCAAAACACTCACACACATGCAGTTTAACTCTAAAAAAAAATAGGCCTCAAAAAATAGTAACTCAGTCATGTGTTAAACGGTTTCGATGCAGTTTGTACAATAATAGGAAAATTGAACTGTGGTTACCATTGCCTCACTATGAGCAGAGGCCTGAATATGCACAGCTGGAGGGACTGAGTCTATAGTGCACCCTAGATGAGCAATCCTCCATGAAGAAAGGCTTTAAGGGAAGTGTTGGTGGGGGAGAACGAAGGAAGAGAACAGTCTCGTTGTGTGTGTGTGTGTGTGTGTGTATGTGTGTTTCTGTTTTGAAGTGGTTGTTTTGTTGGAACCTGAGTTTTGCTAAGTAACCCAGGCTAGCCTAAAATTTACTGTGTGGACAAGGGTGGCCTTAAATGCATGATTTTCTTGCATCTGCCTCTCAAATGCTGGGACTATAGCCATGGGTCACCATGCTTGGTGAGGGCCACATATTTAAGACTGGATTATTTGGTTGACTGGGCTCCATTTTTGAAGGAAATCCTTGGAAGTGAAGTAGTTAGTAGCTAAGGTCATGGGGCTCCTGCCAGTCATGAGATTGTCTACCTACAGGGATGAAGCCTCACGCGGCCACATCCGGTGTTTCCTCAGTGACATGCTTTACACACTGTGGAGCCCTTTGTCCTCTGTGGCTGTCATTTATCTTGAAATAAGTACTCTAAGATCAGAAGTTCCTCAAAACCTGTGAAGTCAAGCCAGAATGCACAAGTTGGGCTTTGATAAATTTATTAACTGAGCAAAGTTCATGTGAGCTCACAGAGACTGGGGCAGCAAGCGCAGGCTGGCATGGGTCTGTACCACATCCTCTGGGGATATACTATTGGATTCATTCAGTTTAGCATTTGTATGGGACTCCTGAATACATGGACGAGTGGGTCTCCATCTTTTGACGTCTATTGGGGCTCTTCCAATGGTTTGCCTTGTTCAACTTTGATGGCAGGGGTTTTGTTATCTTATATCTTATTTTGTTTTGATTGTTACCTCCTAGAAGCCTGTCCTTTTCTAATGAGAGACAAAAAGGGAGTGGATCTGGATAGGAGGGCAGGTGGTGAGGAACTGGAAAGGGTAGAGGGAAGGGAGACTGTGATCTGGATATATTTTTATAGATAAAGGAGGGAAGGAAGAAAGTGTTTCCAGGACTGGAGAGATGGTTCAATGATGCAGAGCACTTGGCTGCTCTCCTAAACACCAGAGTCTGGGTTCCCAGGACCCACATGAAGGCTCACAACCACTGTAGCTCCAGTTCCAGGGGATCTGATGCCCCCTTCTAGGCTCTTTGGGCTCTGCGCGCACATGGTACACATACAGACAAGCAGGCATGAGCATATGCACATATATACAAAAATAAATAGGATTTTCACAGAGAAAATGTTTCCCTTGATAGGTTTCTTTGTCTTGGCAATAATTCACTTGCCATAATAATTTGGACAATTAAACTTTTTAAGTGGCTTGAGAAAATGGGTACTGTAAAGCATTTTTTAAATTTTATTCATATTTTATTCAAGACAGTTTTCTGTCTGGTCCTGCCATCTCAACAGTGACCTCAAAGGATTCGCTGTGCTGGCAGGAAAGGCTGGGAAGCTTCCTGGGTCATGAAGAGACAGGTATTTTGACATCTTATTGCTGGTCCCTGGTGTCCTGCTCATGGAGATGAGATGATTATGAAACTCTTGGTGCAAATATGTAGGTCTCTGGGCAAAGCTGACATGTGTTAATGTGTGCGCTGTATGGTGGGAAGCAGAAAGTAGCGAAACCGGTTTTGCGCATGTTCAGTGAGACACGTTTGTGAGACCTGGTAGCCAACCGTTTCATCACAAACCCTTGTTTCCTGTTGCGGTATTTGGAATGTTATTTTTCTGACAGGCTGTCCGAAGGTTCCCGTCGCTTGTCTCGGAAATCCTCGTCCTCCTCCTCTCAGTGCGAGCATCCGTGGTTGTCTTCCACTCAACAAGGCTAACTCTGGGCTCACAGTCTTTCCTCTGTCTCCAAGACCTGCTGCTGTTTCCACAAGCATAACGCCACTCCTGGCTCAACTGACTCTCCAAATTCTGTTACGTGTCTAGTTCCAGGGACTTTTACTTCTGGTCTACTAGATACTGGTGGAAATTGGCGGGTTCTGCTGCAGTCCCTCTCTCTGACTGGCCATGTTTGAGTCTAGAGTCCTAACTGCAGACTCTTCGTTATGTCACCCTATCCGTGTTTTTTATTCTCCTGTAAATATTTTGGAGGATTAGGGGGTACTTACGCAGCTGATATTAGTTAACATCCAATATTAGTTAACGTCTCATTGTTTACACGTGTCTTAGCCCTTTGCTGGCGTAGCCCACACTTCCGTCGTAAAAACACGAAAGTCTGAAGGAATCAGGTTGTCTGCCTTTTCCGCACGTCTGAGCCTAGTGTGTGGCTAGCATGACAGCACCAAGCAGAAGTGCCCATCAGCTGGCACTGCCTGCGTTGATGGCATTCAGCCCAAGCCGTGTTTACTGATGCTCTTCCGTGTCTAGCTTGCCAGGTTTGGGTACTATTCTCCAGTGTCTCACTCAGCTTTATGTCAACTTGACACAAGCTAGAGTCATCAGGGGAGGGAGCCTCAACCGAGAAAATGCTTCCAAAACATCCAGCTGGAAGGCATTTTCTTAATTATAAACTGATGGGGGAGGGACCAACCCATCATGGGTGCTGCCATCCCTGGGCTTGTGGTCCTGGGTTCTATAAGAAAGCAGACTGAACAAATCATGGAGAGAAAGCCAGTAAGTAGCTCCCCTCCATGTCCTCTGCATCAACTCCTGCCTCCAGGATCGGGCCCTAGTTGGGTTTTGTCCTTTGGTGATGAACGGTGCTGTGAAAGTGGACGCCGAACAAACCCTCTCCTCCCCTAGGTTCCCTGGTCGTGGTGTTTCATCACAGCGATAGTGACCCTGACTAAGACACCCAACTGAGTCCTGATCCAACAGCTCTCCTCTTAGTCAACAGCACTGTCTCCTTTCCAAAGAAAGCAGAAGCTAGTCCAGCCAGCAACTACATTTTAACATTCTCAAATCAGCAGACACCATCCTATGATTTAGACAGCACTAATTAGTGGAAGGGGTTATTTGTGGTTATCCACATGGAAATATGCATGATCAAAAACCATGCTCTCCAGTAAACTCTTCTCTGGGCCTCACCAGCCCAGGGGTCATCCTTGCCTCACAATGGCTATGGTCACTGACCAAGTCTCCCCAGGACTATGCCAGGCCTACATTCCTTTCCTCACCTCTTCCCCAGTGCCTCTAGACATGAAATGGACATGGGCAGAGACCAGGCCAATAGAAAGTGATGAATAGGACCCTAGGGCTCACTGTAGCCAGGCTGATGACACTATCTAAAGTAGTTCAGCTGGCATCCTGGCGATGGAGCCCAGGACTGCCCTCTCTCCTGGTGTAGGAAATGGGTCTCTGACCCTCTGGCCAGAGCCCAGGCACATAGGATAGCCTTGTCCAAACTTATTGACTCGCCCATCAACTTATTCTTCAATCAATATGTGTGATTAACCCCTTAGAAAAAGAGCCATTCTCTCACAGGTGTTAGGAAGAAGCAAGAAGGGGTTTATAAAAGATAACAGCCCACTTCCGGTTATCTCCAAACTGACTTTAATCCATACTCCTCACCCTGCGGGTTAAATTGCAATTGTCTGCTGTCCTGTCTAAAGCTGGATTTGATGTCTCACTTGTCAGCAAATCTGGTTAACTTTGTACCCTAAGTGTTACCCAAAACCTCTGCACCCACTGTGACCCAAAGTGCCCTAACTCAAGGCATGGTCCTTCCCTCCAGCGTCACATGGTCTTTCCGTCCGGCGTCACTTCGTCTCAGACTCAATCCTCTCATTCTAGTCTAACTCTTCCTCAGTTGCTCTCTACAGAGCAACCAATCAGCCTTAGGAAGCCATAACATACAGCGCCTCTTATTTTAAACCACTCAATGGCTTCTAACTCTATTAGAATTCTGACTCCTCAATGAGTGTTGACTCCTCATAGCGTTTGACGACCTGACTCTGCAGTATATTTATGGGAGGCCTTGGCTCACTTGCTCTACTTTTAGGCTTCAGAGGACATCGCGATGTATTTATTATAGCTTGTCGTGAATGTATTTATCACGTTCTATCGTAACTGTTATTCATCTATGCAGTTATTAGACTCCAGGCTCTTTAAAACTAGGGATGATGGTACCTGTTCCCATCCTAACAGTTATATAGTAGCAGCTGACTGAATGGATAAGCATACAGTTGACTGAACAGATAAGTGAACGCATCAATTTCTTAAAATGTACTACCTTCTTGTAGGATTACCAGGGTTCCATTGAAGAGGAAAGCTGTAACCATCAATGCTAGTGTATAATATGAGAACTAACTAACTGGTAAACACTTGGAAAACAAAGAATGGATTCTCTGGCTAAAAATGGCAGTTAGTATGGGTCAAAGCTAAGTGCTATGTTGCCAGACCCTGGTACTACTGGGTAAACTAAGAAATCAGATCATTAGCAAAAAAAATCTTTGAGTAGCAGCAACTTAAAAAATGTGTGGGTGTGTAGCATAGAATCAAACCTGGGGCTGTTATGACTTTTTGAAATAACAGCACAGAGAGGATAGTTAATAAAAGTCTCTTTCCTAGCCATCTTTTAATAGAGAAGAATTTGAAAATGATTGTATTGCAATGATTGTGTAGAGGCTCAGTCAAAATAACTGGCATGAAATCTTGGCCAGCCTGGGTTATATAGTAAGTGCCAACCTAGCCAAGGCTGTGTAGACAGACCCTGTCTCAAACTCTCCCAACATAAACAAAGCAAAACAAAACATAGACGTGTACGTGATGATTTTTAATCTTTGGAAGTCTTTACTTTTCTGTTTTGCTCAATTTGTCCCCTGCTGGGCTACTAACTGCTGCTGATTTTACTGTTTATTTGCTGGTTCTGCTTCTCTTCTCTTCCTCTAACATCATTGCCTGTCGCTTGTTCATAGCATGATGGCATGCAGTTACGGATTGTGGTAGAATCCAAGCATGTGAGTACACAGAAACAGACAGAGTAGTCAGGGCCTGAGTTATTGGAATAATTTAGTAGTAACACTTCCTTGTAACATCTAAGTTCCAGCATCTTCCACTCCAACCACTCACATGCCATCACACAGTACAGTCCTGGGTACAAAGCTCACCTCATTTTAGATGTTATAGTAAAAGAAAAAAAAAACATAAAAATTAGAGATCTTGCTTTTCTCTGCAGGTTCTCTTTAAATAAAGTTCATCTGAGATTTCAGTATAATGTATGTTCTGGTTACTCCTGGCACATCCATACCTTTCTCAAGATTAGGCATAAACATAAGTAATCTGAGCAAGGCATTTCCTGGAAATTTTAAAAGGACCCATGGAATGCTTTGGCATGAACATCCTCAGATCCGTAAAGAATTAACACAGAATGGAGGTTTGAATCCTCTGAGAAAACAGAACAAAATAAAAAATGAAGGACAACAATGACAACTATGAAACCACTCATTAGTAAATGATTGCATTTGGTTCGCCATTGGAAGCCATTGGCACTGGTTATTTGATAAAAGCCTGAAGGAATCCATAGATGAAGGGTGGGCTGAAGAGCTGACTCAGGATGAAGCACATCTGTTGCTCTTCTAGAGGACCTGAGTTCTGCTCCCAGACCCCACATAAAGCAGCTCACTGCCCCAGACACATGAAGAACAGCGGAGAGGAGGAATGAATAGAGAAGGACTTAGGTGGGCTGTTTCTATCCCTGGACTTGCTGTAGAAGAAAAGTAATTAAGAGCGTTATGTGCTGTCTATCTATAGTATGACTCAAGCATGTGACTCTCAGGGTCAGCATTAAATGTTTCTTAGGTAACATTCACCAGTGTTGTCTTTCCTTCAAAGCCTTTGATTGGCTAATGTCTATTGAATACTTCCCATCAGACTCCATGACATACCTTGCTTTATGAAATTCATGGGACTTCTTCCCTATTGTGCTCTTCTTGCTCTTTGATAAGACATGAAGTGTATCTTCAAATTCTCTCTCTCAAACATGCTGTGGGAAAATGCTTTTGTGCACGGTAAAAATTTGTCACTCATATTGGTTTAATAAAATGCTGATTGGCCAGTAAACTAGGAGAATTCTGGGAAGCGGAAAGGGAGAGACGCAGTCACTAGCCAGAAGCAGAGGAAGCAAGATGAGAATGCCTTACTGAGTAAAGGTACTAAGCCACATGGTTAAATATAGACAAGAATTATGGGTTAAGTTATAAGAGCTAGTTAATAATAATCCTAAGCAAATAGGCCAAACAGTTAATAATTAATATAAGCCTCTGTGTGTTTATTTGGGACTGAATGGCTGTGGGACCAGGCAGGCAGTTTTTGGTCTACAAAAGTTCAACTTTAAAGAAACTAAAATAATTCTTCAGCATAACAAACTATTAAGTAGCTCAGTCAAGTTTTATGTTTAGGTGATTATATTAGTTTTCTAGTGCGCCATAACATCCCTCCCCCACACACAAACCAAACAAGCATAATGGCTTAGAGGGAAGTAATTACTGTCCCAGAGTTAAGAAGGCCAAAGTCTATGAGTCAGCAAGACCTCAGAAGGGTCTAGAAGGGTCTTCTGGCCTTGGCTTAGTGTCCGGTGATGATTGTGAGTCATGGCATTTCTTTTCCATTGGTGCTCACCCCGGCCTCTGTCTTCCTGTGCCCGCTCTGTTCTTATAAGAATTTCGTCTGTCAGATTTAGTCTAAAAGTGTGTCTAGTCCAGCAAATATTAACTGTTCAATACGTGTCAGACAACAGCTTCAAAGGAGAAAAGCAGGAAAAGTGAATGTTACTGTAAAATATGCATAATGGAGACCCCAGGTCCTATGATGCTGAGAGCACGGGGTTAGGCTGTGAACACCGAATCATCCTCATGACTCACTTCTCCTCTTCAGTAAGTTCAGGGACAGAAGGAAGGCCACCTTTTAAGTCCTTATATCTCCAAAGATCCCATTTCCAGGTAGGTTCACGATCGCACACCTGGGGTTAGATGGTCAATATATTTGGGTGGAGGACACAGTTCAGATCACAATGATCAAGCTTCAGTATCATCTCGGAATGTCTCCTATGTCTCCTTTGCTGTCTGGAAGACATGCTGTCCCTGCCATCATTTGTATCCCTCCATGCTTCTAGCCTCATGCTTCATCTTTGTCACTCAGAGTAGCATACTGTGCAATCAGACTCTCTTCTAGGCAACTAGATAGCCATGTGGGAAAGTTCTCTTTCCTCCTAAGCCCAACTGATGATGTTTTGGAGCTGAGGATATAGCCCCTGTTAGCAGAGCATTTGCCTAGTGTGTGCAATATCCTGCATTCTATCCCCAGACCCAAATAAACCAGGTGTGTAGCCCCTTCTGCAGCCTCAGCACTCTGGAGGATAAGTGACACACTGCTGCATGCTGGGAACTCTGGAGGGTTGGTGACATACTGCTGGACTCTGGGCACTCCAAATGTGTTGGTGACACATTTGCTGTGCTCTGAGAACTCTGGGGGGTAAGACAAGAGGTGTTCCTCACTGTAGAAGGGTCCATCCCATACGGTGGGAAGCTATAGTGACAGAAATGTCAGGCAGCCGGCCGTCCTGCACCAGCTGTCAGGAAGCAAAGAGAGAAACACTGGTGCTCAGCTCTCTTTCTTCTCTTCAGCCCAGGACCCCATCCCATGGAAGGCTGCTGCCAACATTTAGGGTGGCTCTTTTGATGTCATGTGAGCTAGTTTGTACACTCCTCAGAAGTTTGTCTCCTAAGTATTCTGAATTCTGTCAGGTTGACAATGCCATCCTTTACCACGAATGGCGATTGGGAAAGAAAGGGTAAAATTCTCCTTCATAAGAAGAAATAATTATACATTTAAAAACTACAGGAAAGAATGCTGGGAGTAATAAACAGAGATAATAAATGTGCCTCTCTATTCTGCCTCTACCTCTGTTAACTCTCCCGTCCCTCGCCAAAGGCCTTGAGTAGTGAACTCTAGAAATGCATCCTGCAGACGACTAACTCAGGAGATCTGGAAATTTGCTGAAATAGTCTTACATAGTAAACCTCACCAGGACTCGACTCCAGCTCACCTCTGTGGGAGTCTGATGCAGACCCCAAGCACTTGCTGGATGCCTCTTTCTATCCTGGCCTAGTCTCCTTTCCAACTTCCCCAATGCACACATATTTTACCACTACACAGACATAATCCTGAGGTCTGCTTTGAAAATACTTCCGTTAATAGTTTCCGTGTCTCTTCAGACTCAAGTCCCCAATATTATGGACCTGGAGCCCCCTTAATTTTTCACTTTGTTTAGCACATGGCTTATTTTAAAAGAATAAAATATATAATGTAATATATAAATGGTATAAGCAGAAAGAGACTAACGGTGAAGACGCAGGTAAATACACACCCTTGTGTCTTACCAATCAGTTATGCGCCCTGGGAAAAACTCCTTGACTGCCTTGAACCTTAACATTTTTGTCTATGTAATTGCCCTAAATAGTTCTCTCTGTGACTCACAGTCAGATTGTAAAGCAAAGGTGTGGTGATGGTAATCACCCAGTATTCCAAAACAAACACAAGTGTTCTAAAAATGTTTTTTTCTTTTATTTTTGAGATTTTAATTATATATCTCATTCCCTTTCCTCTCTCAAAATGCTCCCCAAAATCCCTCTTTGCTCTTTCAACTTCATGATCTTTTTTCATTAATTGTTGTTACATGCATGTATACACACACACACATATATCTTCTTAAATACAACCTACTTAGTCTGGAAAATGTTACTTTATGTATGCTTTTGGACTAACAGTTTGGTATCAGGGAGCCAACAAACATATCTTTTTTGGGGGGGAGCTTTGACAGGGTTTCTCTGTGTAGTTTTGGAGCCTGTCCTGAAACTCACTCTGTAGACCAGGCTGACCTCTAACTCATAGAAGTCCGCCTGCCTTTTTTTCCCCAAGTGCTGGCATTAAAGGTGTGCGCCACCACCGCCTGGCATTCAGTAAGCAGATCCTAGTTGTCTATAGTTAATTCTGTTGAGTCCTCAAGGACTTTCCTCTGCCATCATGGCTTCTCTGTTGGTGTCATCCTTGTTTAGTCCCTCTTTAGGCAGTCATGTTGTTAAGGCTTTATGGGTTTAGCTTCTGACATTACTAGGAGAAACAGTCTCACAGCAAACTCCCTGATCCTCTGGCTCTTAAAAGTCTTTCTTTCTCTTCCACAGTGTTCTCTGAGCCTTAGATGTGGGAGCTGATTTGAAGATGTTTCCATTGGGGCTGGGCTCTGTCACCCCGTGTTTTGACTGGTTATGGTTTTCTGTGATGGTTTCCATCTGTTGCAAAGAAATTCCCTTGACGAGTAGTAAGGAGTGTACTTGGACAAATATTTAGAACACAGTTAGGGATTCTGCTAGTTTAGTAAAGTGATAGTGATAAGTACTCCAAGCTCCAGAACTTCAGTAAAATGCTAGTACCTCCAGGCATCATTTCCTTCTCTGAGTGTCTCTTAAGTCCAATTAGAGAACTATCATTTACCACCAGATATGCTTGCCTTATTATTATATACTAGTATTATGCAGTAATACTATGTCCTTAGGGTTATCATGCCATGCTGGTCACTGTTGTGGGTCCTAGGCATCATAGCTGGATAGAATGGTTGGTTGCTTCCTGTTAGAAGCTTGCATGGCACCTTCTGGAACCATGAAAGCTAATACTCAGGGAAGAGGCGTTCAGATCAATTCTAGTTTGGGGACCTCTGACCCCTATGTCTGAAGTGCAAGGTGTCTTCAGCAATAGAGACTTAAGATTAGATTGCTTCAGGCAACTAAGGGCAATAGTAATAGTCTACTGTGTTTTGGAATTCTGTTGGACAACTCTGACCAACCTCCAAAATCAGGTTTCTCATGCCTGATGTTGGTGTTTTTGTTAGGTAGTCTTTGTCTTTTGTGGATAGCATTGTCAGAGTAAACTATATATGTATGTTTATATGTGCATGTATATGTATTATGTGGAGGGTATGTACACAGACTTCATGAATTATAGGCTTTTATTTTTGGTAGATAATAGCATGATTCCTTATGAATTTTCAGATACCTTTACTATTACTTTGCCTTCTTTCCTCCTTCCATATTTACCTACCCTTTTATCATTTCCATGATCAGATCTCTTGTACCCTACTATCTCACTCTCTATTGCTCTCCCATCTCCCTACTCCAGAAATAGTATCTTTTTGCTTTCCTGGTTTCTGAAATTATTCCAGGGTATGTATTTACACCTGAATATTTGGAGCTAGGAGCCTCTAATTTAAAACAAACAAACTTGAGACTTGTAGTGGAAAAGGGAGCAGGCCTGCTTTTCGTCCCGCCCGGCTAGCTTATACCCCGAAATACAACACACAAATTGTATTCATTTAAGCACTG
>LOJH01005782.1:0-17261 GCA_001685095.1 Ellobius talpinus | reverse complement strand
TAGCAGCATTATTTGTAATAGCCAGAACCTGGAAACAACCTAGATGCCCTTCAAACGAAGAATGGATAAGAAAAAGGTGGTACATTTACACAGTGGAGTATTACTCTGTGGTAAAATCAGTGACATCATGAAATTTTCAGGCAAATGGATGGAACTAGAAAAAACCATCCTGAGTGAGGTAACCCAGACCCAGAATGACAATCACGGTATGTACTCACTCATCAGAGGATATTAGACACAGAGAAAAGGATAGTCAGGCTACAGTTCACAACCCCAGAGAAGCTAGGCAAAAAGGAGGAGCCCAGGAAAGGAAATAGTTAAGATCTCCCTGGTAAACTGTGAAGGGGAGTAGAAGGAAGGGGATGGGGAATGGGAACATGAGGGCTTGAGATAGCAGAGTTGGGACGGGGCAGAGACGGAGAGCAACGAAAGAGATATCTTGATAGAGGGAGCCATTATGGGGCTAGGGAGAAACCAGGTGCTAGGGAAATACCCAGGAATCCACTAGGATGACCCCAGCTAAGAAGCTAAGCAATAGTGGAGAGGGTACCTGAGCTGGCCTTCCCTGTAATCAGACTGATGACTGTCCTGTCATCATAGAACCTACATCCAGTAACTGATGGAAACAGATGCAGTGATCCACAGCGAAGCACTGAGCTGAGCTCCTGGAACTGTTGAAGGCAGGGAGGAGGGATCATATGAGCAGGGTGGGGTCAAGATCATGATTGGGAAAACCACAGAGACAGCTGACCTGAGCTAGTGGGAGCTCACTCACTCTGGACTGACAGCTAGGGAACCTGCACAGGACCGAACTAAACCCTCTGAATGTGGGTGACAGTTATATGGTTTGATCTGTTGAGGGGGGCTAGCAGTGGGACTAGTACTTATCCTGGGTGCATGAACTGGGTTTTTGGAGCCCATTCCCTGTGGTGGGCTACCTTGTTCAGCCTTGATATGGGGGAGCTCAACTTGCTATTCAAGACTTTGTTGACTCCCCAAGGGAGGCCTTACCTCCTCCTCCGAGTAGATGGGAATGGGATGGGGAAGGTGAGGGAGATGGTAGAAGTGGAGGGAGAACTGGGGCTAGTATGAAAAATTATTTTTTTAAAAAAGAGTATTTCAGGGTTTTTTTCCCTAAATAAATCTATGTTTAAGGCAATAGAGATGGCTTAATGTTTAAGAGTGCTTGCTGCTCTTGCAGAGGTCATGTGTTTGGTCCCCAACACTCACATTTGGGTTTACAACTACCTCTAACTTCAATTCCAAGGGTTTGGATCAATGCCTCTTCTGACTTCCAAGGGATTCCTCATGCATATACATACACATAAATTTAAATAAATAAATATTTAAAAGTAAATCCATTTGTTCTACTTACTCATTGTCTGAGTTTTCTTGGGCCTGAGAAGTTGAATTCAAAAACCACTGGTTATGGTGCCTTTGGTGGATACTATGACTCTGAGCTCTTGGATTTAAGCCCACAAAGAGCTGAGAAAAGACTCCATCTCACTCCAAGAACACACATTACTCTCCTCAGGGTTGACCTTCCATAAATCATGTGTGAGAATCTTCAAGATGTTTTACCTTCTTCAATGTACACTTTTGTCATCACTGATTACTCTGTTGACTTACTGTTTTCTTTATTATTATTTTATTCCAGGATACATTCTGGAAATGAAGGATGGTGATCATAGCCACACTCTGGGCAAAGTAATAGAAATGAGCAAAGCAGGAAGGCGCAGAAATCAGGACCTGAGAGCAAGTGTGACCAGCAGCAAGGTCAGCAGTGGTCCCATGTGTGGAGAGACGGAGCCCTGGAACTATGAGACTAGTGAATTGGCAGTAGATGAATAAGGAAAGTTTTAGAAAAACCTGGGCTTTCCTTTCACTTGTTGTCTTAGGGCTTTCATTGCTGTGAAGAGAGACCATGACTACAGAAACTCTTATAAAGAAAACATTTAACTGGGGTGGCTCACTTGGAGGTTCAGTTTATTATCGTCATGGCAGGGAGCAGGTAGACGTGGTACTGGAGCTCAGAATGCTACATCTTCACTCAGAGGCAACAAGAAGTCAACTGAGAGCCGCCCCCCAGGGAAGCTTGAGCAAAAGAGACACCAAAACCTGCCTCCACAGTGACATACTTCCTCATGCATATCTTATCACAACTTTATTGCCTTGTAAGTCTGGAGGTCAGGATCCCCAATGAGCTTTTACTCCTTCTAGATGCTTTAAGAGCCCATTTGTCTGCCTTTTCTCTCCACAGATGCTGCCTTTATGGCTTGGTTCATGAATCTTTTCTTTTTACTTTTCTTCTTTCCTTTTTTGAGACATGGCCTCATGTACCACAGGTTGGCCTTGAACTTGCTATATACCCAAGGATCACCCTGAGCATCTGGTTCTCCTGTCTCTCCTTCCAAAATTCTGGGGTTATATGTGGGTGCAATTTTGCACAACTTTATGTGGTTCTGCAGGTTGAACCCACAGCCTTGTGAAGGCTAAGCAAGTACTCTACCCTTCAGGCTATAGCCTTGGTTCTTTATTTGTTTGTTTTGAGGCCTCAAATTCACTATATAGCTGAGGTTGTCCTTGAATTCCTGATCCTTCTTGAGCTCAAGCTTTGGGACTCTATGTGTGTCAGAGTTTGGTTTCTGTTGCTGTGATAAAACACTTACCCAAATCGACTTGGGGATAAAAGAGCTTATTTCACCTAACAGGTTACAGCCCACCATCAAAGGAAGGCAAGAGTAGATGGAACCTATAGGGAAGAAGCTGGAGGTAAGAAGTGAAGCAGAAATTATGGAATAAGACTGCTTACTAGTTTGATTCCATGACTCATTCAGCCTGCTTTCTTATATGACACAGAAGCTAGGCCCTTCCACACCAATCATTAATTAAAAAGAAAAGGCCACACAGACAAACTTCCAGGTCAATCTAATGCAGGCAACTCCTCAGAAGATCCCTCTTTCTAGGTGACTGTAGTTGGTGTCAAGTTGATAGAAACTAATCAGCACAAGACATGAGCTACCATGTCTGGCTTCTCTTTACTCTTTTAACACGAATTGGTCTCTGCCAGCAATTGAAGCCAGATCATGATAGGCCCACCCTTCTACTACTGAGGCTGTGAGTCTGTGTTACATGGACCTAGAGAATACCAGGGCTGTGAGATATGGTTATGCAAGTTCATGGACAAATCTTTCTCCTGGAATGATGTGAAAAGCACAGAATCACGAGTGAGTGCCATCTCTACTAGGCCTACACTGACTGTTTTTCTTTTCTTCTCTTTTTTAGAAAATATTTCTGTCTGTCTGTCTGTCTGTCTGCCTATCTATTTTTGTGTGGGGTGTGTATATTTGCATGCATACCGTGGCACCTGTGTGTCAGTCAGAAGGCAAGGTTCAGGAGTCGCTCCTTTCTTTTCACCATGTGTGCTCTGGGAATAAGACTCAAGGCACCCAGCTTGACAGCAAGCACCTCTACCTGCTGAGCCACCTTATCAGTCCCTCAACACTGACTCCTCAGCTAGATCTGTTTTGGAACCCATCAAAGTCACAGAGACTAGGATGAAATAACTCTTCTCTGGTCACTAAGAGAGTTTATGTATCTGGGACTAATAATTTATAGTCACTGATGAAAAGGGGAGTCAAGGGAACAAAATCACCTTCAATCTTGCTTCAGCCTCGATTTCAAAGTCTCTCCCTCCTCTGATTTGTTGTGACAACTCTTTACAATCCTTTCAACATCAAAATCAAGTTCAGGGTGCCTGACTCAGCATGTAGTCCATGCAAATGAATTCTGAAACCTCTGTCTGGCAAGGCACTAAGGTAAGGTGGCTTTGCTTTCTTTTGCTGTTAACTAAAAATCCTTTATGGATAGTAGCTCATGATTAATGCCAGCCAAGGGAGGAACTGGTGTCAGGGAGAACTGTCATTTGCTAGAGTAATTTTTCCTTTGCATTCCTCCAATCACTGTCAAAGGTCATTGAGAGTGAATTTAGCTCAGCATTATTTTGTCCAGTAAGGTTTATCTGGTTGAAAAATGTCTTGTTTTCTGTCTCTGCATTGATGTTCTGATATGAAAGAAAGAAATTGAGCTTTCAGCAAGGCCTGTATGGTGTCTTCGGCCCCTGATACCTTAAGTTCATGCTTTTTTTCTCTCCCTCTCATCAATCTCTCCCTCTCTCTCCTTCTCCCTCCCTCTCCAGCTGTTCAAATCCGTTAACCATTTTGCTACTGCGGGTGCTTCTTGCCTTTGCAGGAATGGCAGTTGAGCCATCACATGGGTGTTTTGGGAAGAGCTAAAGCTAGACTTTACTGAAGGTAGACTGTACTACTTTTCTGATCTGTCCAACATCTTAGAAAGCCTTCTGGGAAGCTTTGTAGCTCCTGATCTGAATGTCAGCTCTGCCTACATAGACGTTCCTTGAGTTGTATAGACTTTGGGTCTGGGTAATTTTAGTGAGTGATACTTTTATTTATTTGTAAGCTGTTTTTAATAATAAAGTTTATAAAATTAAAAAAAGACTTCTGAAGGTTTTTTGTTGATTGTTATCTCACTTTTAATAAACATACTAGCTATTTTCTCAGCCTAACTTGAGTTGAGCTATATGTTGTTGATGACAATTCATTATTCCTAATATAAAACAGAAAAAAATGTTTGAAACCATGCACACTGCTTAGTCGATTTCCTAGTGTGAGATGTGGAACCGTGACCTTGATAAATTCTGGGCATCATTAACGTGCTTCAGGAAATCAAGCAGCTGCTTCCAAGATATTTCTTGGGTCTTCAATCTTTCTTGCTATTGGAATGGAACAGTTTTGTTCAGGGCAAAAATGTCCTTCCTTAATGTGCTTCTTTCAATCCTTGAGAATATAAATGAGTTGATGATTAGGGCTGTGGAGCATACAGGAGTGCGTGTCAGTCTAATAGTTTTCTGAGATTTGAGCTATTTATTCCACCAGCTCAATGCTTTCTCACTGCCAGGAAGAAATTTAGTAAGATTGGAAACCCTGGGTTGTTCTTCGCTTGGGCATCATTGTGCAAAAGACTGAAGAAAAATCCAATCTGAAACCAATTTTTCTTAAGCAATAATAAGCCTTAAGGGGAAATATTACCAGAGTATAGTGGCCCACATCTGTAATTACAGCATTTGGGAAGCTGAGGCAGGAGGATTCTGTGGAGTTTTAAGTCAGCCTAGATAGGCTACATAGCAAGCTGTAGGCCAACCTGAGCAGTAGTGTAAGATACTGTCTAAACAGAAAGGAAGGGAGGGAGGGAGGGAGGGAGGGAGGAAGGAAGGAAGCAAGCAAGGAAGGAAAAATGTCCTTCTCTAGAAATGTAGATAGTTCATGAGTAACCTTGCTGAGAAGGCCCTGGTGTTGGTCAACAATGCTGTGACTTACTGGAAGCCTCAATAGATTGCGTTTGGCACCGCATCAAGGTTGAGCCGGTTTTTTGAGTCCTTGCTGAAATCCTAAAGCAATTCAGAGGCTTAAAAATAATCTGTAGTGTTAAAACTGGTAGCTACAAACACCTCACAGTTAAAGAAACAGTGCTGAATGGTTTGGTGGCCGCTGAAATATTCATGGGAGCTTACATTTTATTTTATTCGGTTATATTTTATTTTTTGAGCCAGGGGTCCATATAGCCCAGGCTGGTTTGAACTTGCTGATGTAACAGAGGCTGGCCTTAAAGCCCTGCTCCTTCTGCCTCCACCTCCTGAGTGAGAGGATTATAGGCATGTGCTATACCAGGTTTGGATATGATTTTATGCATTGGAGAGAGACCAGGCAGGCAAAGGCGGATCATTGGCTATAATACTGAGACTAATTCTTAGCCTTGGATTGCATTAGATTTATTTTTTAGATGTTTTTGTCCAAATATGACTAGACTATTGTTCGGACAAGGCAAGGTGTAGAAAAGGGCATAAAAGATGCTGTCTACTCTAAGACGTGGCACGGTGCTACTAGGGAAAACTAGCAAAGTTACTTCATAGGGAAAATTAGCAAAGTTACTTCAGACCTTGACTAAGTCATGTGACTGACATGGTAATTAAGTCTCACACAAAGGGCTCTACAGGTGCATCTGGATTGACTAAAATTTTGTTTTATGTGGCAGTAGATGTGAGATAGGTACACCTTTACTTTATTTTGCTCTCTCTCTCACACACACACACTTAGAGTAAATTAGAGTAAAATCTTCAATATTTTTAAAGGAAAGAAGGAGGAAAGAGAGAAAGGAAGGGAAATACTTCAGCCACACTGTGTAGGCTCTCTATACAATTTGCTGTGTAGTCAATTCTATTGCTAATGGACTTCTTGACTTCAGTGGATTTTCTTACCTCTTCCCTGAAAAGATAAGCTATTAGCTTGAAACCAGTCATTTCCTCTTCTGTTCACTTCAAAATGCCTTATTCGTATTAGAATTCTGTTCTATTTCTTTTATTCTCTTACTATTTTCTTCTTTTTGCAAAAAATGGATTTTTATATGCAGTGCATCTCCACCTGAGTATTTTGTCATATCTGTTTCCTTCAGAATTTTATCCTAATAATTTTTCCTCCTCCATTTCTTTTTTGTTCTCAGAGGTCATTACTTTGAATCCTCTCACGCGCTAAAGAACAATGAGAAGGAGAGGATCTGAGGGAGAGGGGAGGTCGCGGGGGATTGGGAGGAGTGGAGGAAGGGGAAACTGTGGTAGGGATGTATTGTATGAGAGAAGAATAAGAAAGAAATGAAAAAGTGGATCTCTTTGTCTGATGCTAAGGCTCAAATAGGGAGCATGGTCTTCACTGAGGGTAGGGTAGGGTATTTGCTACTGGTTCAGAGGCACCAATTATAGCAAAGAAACTCCACAAGCAGATGGCTGAGATTTTATGAGTACTATCAGATTTGCATTATATAAAATCTTCAGTATAGTAAGAGAGACTTGTTTTTTTGTGTGTGTGTGTGTTTTAAAGCCCTAACTGCTTCTGACCACTGTCCTTTAGAATTCCAAAGTTTTCTACCTCTACCAGACTTTCTCCATCTTTTCTGTTTAATTTTTCCCAGCGGCTTCAGGAGTCCCAGAAAAGGCTATTTGGCACCAATACAAATTTACTCATTCTGTTACTTCCCCCCACCCCTCTAAAAAATGGCAAGCCATTCCCTCCGTGTTGTTCTCTTTCTCTCTCTCCCGCTGGCTTCCCCTGCCAGCTCAGAGGCTAGGGCAGAGAACAGCATCTGCTTGTCTTTTGTTCACATCATGCCTTTCTTCCCCTCACGCAGGGAACCATTTTCTGGGCAGACACCTCAGCCTCAGGTGCATTCTTACTGCCCAAAGCAAGGGTCCTGTGACTGACATCACAGCCTGCTTAAGATTGCACCCTGTATGTGCCATTTTCACAGAATCTGACACATTTCCAGTCCAACAGCCAGTCCAGGTAAGTCAGCATGTTTGCTTGTTTTTGTCAAAGAAGTTTATGATACAATCCAACTTAGACCTGTGGTTCTCAACCCGTGGGTCGCTACCTCTTTAGGGTCGCATATCAGATATTTACATTACAACTTTTAACAGTAGCAAAATTACTGTTTTTGGAGTTCCCACCTTCAGAAGGAGCAGCCTTAGTTGGATGTCTTTTCCCACAACAAAAACAATACAAATACCACTGCAACCAGAGGACATTCCATGGAACAAGGGAAAGGGCATCCCTAGGGACTGCTCTTGCAGACTTTCCACCCTTGCGCAGCTTCGCTTCAGCTATAAGTCTCACCACTCACAGCAGAGCCAATGCAAATGAACGATCCTCGGCAACTCATCTTTGGCTCTGTTGTGGCCCACATTGAGAGCCAACTCTTGTGTGAATTTCTACCGGGGAGATGAACAAGGGTCTAGTCACGCCAGGAATGGCACCAGTGACAGACCGAAGAACTGATTGCACCCAGGTCTACATTGGTGAATCAATGAGTTGAGTTAGAGCAGTTTACAGAAGCATGAATGAAGGCTTGATGTACCAGTATGGGCATCTTAGAAGTGCCTACATCAGAGAAGAAATTTCTCTCTCTCAACAACCATTAATTTCCTATGTATCCTCAAAAAGGGGCAGGACCTCGTGAACCCCTTGCTTCTAATAGTTATGACCCTCTACTCTAGCAATAGTTAGATTAGCTTTTTATACTTTCTCAAGGAGAGCAGAGCCTCATGAGCCCCTCCCTTCTAACAACAGATAACTGCCGTTATATCTTCTGGGAGGGCCAGGGTCTTGTGAGCCTCCTTCCTCTCAACTGTTAACTAACTGCGTGTTTTTGAAGAGGCTTCACACGCCCGCCCCCCATGATGGAACACAAATGGACCCAATCTTGTACAGTGCTTGTACGAGGAATCATAGCTATTGGGAGTTCAAGAGGGCAATGGCCATTTTATGCCCAGAGGACATCATTTGACAACACTTTCAGTCACTGCCTTACCAGAAGAAAATGGCCTCCTAACTGGGGTCAAGAGCAGTCAAAAGCTATCTGTAAAGAGTTGCATTGAAATGAGCGCACGTTAGTGAACTCAAAACCACCTTTTAACACAGCTGCTTAGTGCCAGATCAAGGACCAGAGCCCATGCTGCTGGCTCCCAGTTTAGTGCCACTCTATCCCCGGTCCTATCTCATGGCCTAAAATTCAGTAGCGATTCAGGAAACCGTTATTGAATGGATTTTAAAAAGCCATCAGAGACATTTGAAGAAATAAATTGGCCAAAGGTGACAGTGTAATTGGTCCCCGAACTTGCTACCTGTAACTAGCTTCCCAATTGGTACTACCTGTCATTGTTAACATACCTCTTCTATCTGTGGTAAGTCTTTGGAAGGAAGCCTGGGCACATGTAGTCACCATTTTTTCTATAGTCTTGTCAAGGGCAAACCAATGTTCCATTGTATTAGGACTCCAGCAGTAAATCAGTAATCAAGCAACTGTGGTGGTTTGGCTCATTCATTCTTGTAATCCCAGCATTTTAGGAGGCTGAGACAGGAGGATTGCTGTGAGTTTGGGCTACAGATGGTCCTTGTCTCTAAAAACAGACAACCAAACAACTCTAAATGAAGAGTGCTTAGAAAGGGGAGTGTTCTCAATATAAAAAGGTTACATTTATTTTTCAACATCAATCAAATCAGCACTTATGTGCACAGCAACTAGATCATTTTATTCGTCTCTTTTCTATTATTTTTATTTATATATTATTTGCTTTGGTTTTGTGTATTAAATGCAAGACCTGGGATATGCTAGATAAATTCTCTGTCACTGTGTTACATACTATTCTTTTCTCTTCACTCATTCACTCATTCATTTATTCACTCCCTAATTCATTTAATTTTTTTTTGAGACAAGGTCTTACTTGGTTGTTCAGGGTGACCTCTATGTTATTGAGGTTTCTATGGCTGTGATAAAGAACATGACCAAAAGCAACTTGGGGAGGAAAGGATTTATTTAACTTATATATTTTGATCACAATCCATCACTGAGGGAACTCAGAACAGGTAGTCAAGCAGGGTAAGGACCTGGCAGCAGGAACAGATGCAGAAGCCATGGAAGAACACTGCTTACTCGTGTGCTCAGCCTGCTTCCTTATAGCACCCAGAACCACCAGCCCAGGGTTGACATCACCAAAACTGGACTGGGCCCTCTCACCTCAATCAGGAAAATGCCCCCCCACTGACTTGCCTATAGGCCAACTTCATGGAGGTGTTTTTTCAATTGAAGTTTCCTTTACCAGAAGACCCTGGATTGTGTAAAGTTGGCTAAAAGCTAACCAGCATAGCCTAAAACTTACAATCCTCCTGTCTCAGCCTTCTTAGCAGCTGGGAGTAAATGATATGCCACCATCTATTTGTATCTGTCCCTTTATGATCCTAAATGGGAATTTTCTCAAAGGAAATTTTTTTCTTCATTTTTAATTCCTGCATTTCACTAACCTATTTATTGTATCTCTTTACCATGTTTATGAGCATGCACATACTCCAGTGCATGTGTGGACGTCAGAGAACAACTTTCGGGAGTTGATAGCTCTCTCCTTCCACCATGTGGGTAGAAGGGATTAAACTCATGTTGCCAGGCTTGGTGGTGAATGCTTTTACCTGCTGAGCCATCTCGCTGGCTATTTTTTTGAAGAATTATTAACTCATTATTGTGTGTGTGAGAGAGAGAGGGGGGTGGAGAAGGGGAACGGAACTCAGGTTGCCAGGCTTATGCTGAAAATACTTTTACCTGCTCCTACCATCTTGCCATCCCCTCATGGAACTTGTTAATCAAACTTTAAAATTGTTTCAAATTCATAAAATCCAACGATCTTTGCTTGTTTTTATTTGTTTTCTTTGAGACAGGAGCTCACTACGCAGCACAGATTTGCCTTAAACTCACTGTGATCATTTTATGTCAGTTTTCCAAATGCTGAGCTTACAGGCAGGAGCTCCCACGCCTGACCAATAATGTTTTTCAAAGATAATAAGACTGTGGAAAGGAAGCAAAGATTTTCTCCTTATAGCAATATAGCTCATGATTAATTGATCATCATCTCTGGTTAGTGAGATATATTTGACCCTGCTAATTGAAAATGAGACTATTTTTGTTAACACAGAATGAAAGCAATCTAATCTGTTTAGTCTTTGCTTGGGGACCAAATATTAGTCAACTGAGCATATAGGAATAATTAATCAAAAAGTTCAACCAATTGATATTTTTAATGATCTCCTGTCCACACTGATTGAGAAAAACTCTTTAACAGATTGACTTTCCCAATAGCAGTTAAACTATTTTAGTGAAGCCGAGGAAAGGAAAGCAGCCAGGAGATAAGATGAAAAATAGTATCATCATCATCATCATCATCATCATCATCATCTAAGCATAATGCATTTATATAATTATTACAATCTTGCAGAAGTCCCATAAGATGTAATTTTCATTCCAATTCCATAGACATCGACACCAGTGCTTTAAGATGTTAGATAATTCATTCAACGTAAGTGATAGGACCACGATTTAAATGTAGATATTTAGATTCTGAATACTATTCTAGATGCAGCATTCTTTGCTGTACCATCTGGCTTCATAATGTGATTGGTATCAGAAAAAAATGAGAATGCTGCTAGAGTTTGTTGTAGGTTGTTTTTACTCTTTATGCTTTAGGGGACCCGCCACCCAGCTCCCAAATAAATGCACATGGAAGCGTCTTCTTTCTTATGAATGCCCAGCCTTAGCATGGTTTGTTTCTTGCTAGCTTCTCTTAATTTCAATTATCCTATCTATCTTTTTTCCTCTGGGCTTTTTCCTTTTCTTACTTCTGTATATCTTACTTTCACTCTTACTCTGTGGCTGGCTGTGTAGCTGGATAACTGACCCCTAGCGTCCTCCTCTCCTTGTTCTCTTGCTCCTTCCTCTTCTTGCAGATTTCTGCTTCCATTTATTCTCCCTGCCTTACAGTCCTGCCTATCCTTTCCTGCCAAGCCACTGGCCATTCAGCTCTTTATTAGACCAGTCAGGTGTTTTAGACAAACAAAGTAACACAGCATTACAGAATTAAACAAATGCAACATAAAAGAATGCAACAAATTTTTGCATCATTAAACAAACGTTCCACAGCATAAGCAAATGCAACACATCTTAAAATAATATTCCACAGAAAGAGTGTAAGAAAGTGCGCGAACAAATGCCTAGAATGGGTAGAATGCCTAGAATGGGTAGAATTCATTCTCAGAGCTTTGGAAATGTTTGTGACCCTTGTATTTCAATTGGAAGCACACGAAACTCCTGGAGTTGGACTGTTTTTGAGTTGAGTGACCCATGTAATATTTAGTGAACAGTTGTAGTTTAGGGCACTACAAATTTCTTGTAAGAATGTGTACTAGTGTTGGGGCAGTAGCTTAATGGTGGATGCTTGCCTCACATGCATAATGCCCTAGGAACAGTCCCAAGCACTGCCAAAAATAGGTATGTGCTTACCATGCAGTACTCTCATCTCTCAGGATCTGAAGAAGACTGGTCCCAGGATTCTTGCACATACTCAAATCATGGGTGTTCCAGTCCATTATGTAAAATACTATAACATTTGGGTATAACATAAGTGCATCTTCTATAATTTAACTTTTATCTAGATGAATTATAATACTGACTATGAAGTAAATGCTGTGTGTATAGTTCTATTATTTAGGGAATCCTGGCGGTGTATATTTAGTACAGAGACAAATTTCTTCCAAATATTTTTGGCCAATAATTTCTTGAATCTGTTGGTACACAGTCCACGAATACAAAGGGTTCTGCTGCGTTCCTCAGATTCTTCCTTTCTCTGTTGTGGGGCTATGTACCTTTATCTTGTTTAGCCACAGCGTAAAGTATTGTCCTGGAGCAACCAGGTATTTATGAAATCATGGTAACATGACAGAACATGGAGAAGATGCCACCAAGACTTTTTAAAATAAATGTATGGACATCAACACAGAGACAACGGAATGAGAATGGCCAAATCAGTAGTTGGCAACCTTTTTTATTTTTAAACTACAGAAGGCCAGATAAATATTTGAGGTTTTGTTAGCTGAGTGGTTTGTCTAGATTCTGGACTCTAGAAACTTCTCAATTTTGCCATTGACTCTAATGTTGCTGAAGCAGTCACACACAGTACAGAAATGAATATGTATGCATGTGTTCCAGGAAAATTATTTACATACAACAGAACTGAAATTTCACATAATTTTCACATCTCATGAAGTTTTATTGTTCTTTGATGTTTTTCCAGTCATTAAAAATGTTTAAAAAAACCCTTCACTTCACTCAGAGGGCACAGACATGCAGGGAACAGGCAGGTTGTGGCCTTGGGCTGTGCTCTGCTCAGAACAAATAACCCAGTGTATGGGATAAAAGTATCTATCAGACTAGAGCTGACATAAGAGCTTTAATAATAAATATGCACAGTGGGAGAGACAAACTGTGGCCACATTTGTCTAAACTATGTTTGAAACATTGGCAGCACGAAGACAGGGCAATAGGCCTGATAGGAAAGAAAAGCTTAACCCATGAAGGAAGTGAACGGGAAGGCAAGAACCTGCTGTGTCCTGAGGCAGAGGATATTATTTTGAGGAGCTTGTATGAGGCAAGAGACAACAAACCTAGGAGAAAGGTTTAGAAATGATCCATTAGAATCTATCAGTGGTGCTTTGGGGTCCTGTGGAGTCTTCTGGGATCTGAGCCACCTACCTAGGAGAAGTTAAGAGCTGTTCTGGACATTTTTGGGGAAGTGGGTAGATGAAACGTTAGAGTTGTAATTTTATGCACACAGAGCCCACATATATTAGTAATCCCACTAGTATAGCTTGAAATACATAAAACATTTTTCAATTACATTTTATTTGTTTAGTGTGTGTGTGTGTGTGTGTGTGCACATGGGTGGAGGGTAGAGGTTACTTCTCTCCTTCCAAGTGGGACCCAGGGATTGAAGTTGGGTTGTCAGATTTGGTGGCAGGTACCCTTACCCACTGAGCCATCTCTCCAGACAAATGCTTTTTCTACATGATGGTGAAGAGAGGATTTTTCTGGTTAGGTTTACATAAAGGTGACCTTAAGCTATGTCTAGACATCTCTGATTTGGATACTTGGAAAATGTATCAAAGGATCATAGATTTACTTCTCTGACTTTGGCCCTCAAGTTCATTTGGAAGAGAGAATGGAAGTCCTTGGCTGGTTTGGTGCTCTAATAAGGTATCCTCATATCTCATTGTGAGTGATTTATGAAATAAATATAGGTTTTATTCTGGACAGATGAGCATACTTAGTAACTCCCCAGAGTTTGACAGCCATTTGAGTACTTGAAAAGGCCTGTATTATTTTTCAACTGGCCAAATTTGGTTGCTCGAATGACCATCTTGGTGGGGTTTTTAAGAGCACTGGGTGTCCAGCTTAACCATCCTAGTCTAAGAAGACGTGTTGGGGGCTGCCAGAATTTTATTTTATAATATTATTATTATTGGTTGTACTTTCCTATTGGGTGCTTAAGGCCACGTAGGTTGCCAAAAAAAACTTCATTTCTTTTTGTTAGTCATTTAAGGCTCCTTGAGGATTACTTTCCATCATGTCATTTCTTGGAATGGGTCATGGCTTTTTGGACCATGTGGCTTCCTTTGGAAGCACTGTGGAGATTTTCTCTGTAATGACTCTTCTCTTTGCAGCCCATACACTGTTACAGGCTGTCTTCGGTCGTCCCCATGGTTGATCAAGAGCACAGGTGACTCACGGAAGCTGCAGGAGCCTTTTAGAAATATTCTGTTGTCAGCCTGGTTGCCTGGGAGCCAGCTGACCTTGGAAGGCAAGGGCCAGAGTCTTGACCTTCTCTTAGCCCTTTTATCTGAATTGCTTTTGGCCTCTAAACATGACTGTTGAACACTCTCAGGGCAAGTTACACAAGCCTTGAAAACTTGATTGTGGTTTAAAATTTAGCTGTTGAACAACAGACACAGCTTGACCAAACCCGAGGAGGTTTTAAAATGAATCCTGAGTTGGTCAAGACTCAATGTCCTTAACTAGTATGGAGCCTGACAAATAAGTAGAAACTATAAGCAATAATGTTGATAGAGTGTAAAATCTTTTCTCATCTCAAAGCCTATTTTTTTTAAACCAGAACTGTATTTCTACTCTTGAAATTTCTGTATCTCTTTTTCACACTTGTTAGTTTCTTTCTCTTACTTTTCTTTTAAAAATAACTGATATAATCTGAAACTTAATAACATTAACAAAAACCAAAAACTTTGTCTGGCATGATGTTACATACCTTTAATCCCAGCTGCACTGGGGAGGCAGAGGTAGAAAGATCTGAGTTCAAAGCCAGCCTGGTTTATATAGCAAAATCCAGACCACCAGGGGCATGTATATGACCTTGTCTCAAACAAACAAAACAAAAAAACCTTCAAACTAGCAAATGCTTGGACACAGGGCACAAATGATTATTTTTGTCTTTCATATAATAGATATGGCTGGAGAATGGTATTAAAGCTTATGTTGTCAGTTACTGCTCATGTCTCTTTAAGATTTAACTTGTCTAGTGACATCATTTGTATGAGGATGAGTTATCTTATTTTTACACATTTAAAAGAAATAGTTAGATTTGTTTAAGTCAGGAATTAAAAGGAATTTAGAGTAAACTTGCAAGGTTTTAAGGCATGGAGACCTATTTGAATCAAACCCTTTTGGGGGACTTTATCATGTCAACATACCACATAACATATATCTAAAGGGAGCAAGGGGATAGCTTCCTAGTCAAGCTACCAAATGCTGGGCTGGGAAAGGGGAGCCCAAGGAAGAGGCAGGGGAGGAATGTTTACTAGACCAGAACTGAAATAAGTTTAATAAATGGACACTGTGTACAGAAACACACACACATACCCACACATTTAGAGACTGACAGACAGATACAGAGATAGAGAGACAGAGACAGACAGAGACAAAGAGACAGAGAGAATGAGTGTCTCCTCCCAGGAGAGTAATGGGGGTCCTTTTATAATACTAAAACTACCTGGCCTTACCTCATGGATCATTTGTGTGGGGTCTTATTTGGATAGGGAAGAGGTAAGCGAGGGTAGCTCACTTCCTTGTTAGGAAGTAAGTTTCTTTGCTTTTAAAATTATGTTTATTCATTGCCTTATGTAAGTGGAAGTCAGAGGACAACTTTCAAAATCTGCTACCTCTTTCTCCCACCACACGGGACCCAGGGATCTAACTTAGCAATGCAGGTTTGCCTACAAACACCATTATCAGCTGAACCATCTTGCAGGTATCAGGAAGCAAATTCCATAATCCCTCAGGCTCCTTCTTGAGACTGGCCATTTGGGGTTAGGCAACAGAGTTCACTAGGAGCTAGGCTCTTACTGTTTGTATAAGGCATCACGGGTCACTGAGTCAGGCTCCAAGCAGTTAGGGTTCCATTGCTAGAGTGGGGGGGTTTGCTTTTATCTTTGGCCTTTTTGTCTCTACCGGCTGTAGTCAATCAGTCTCTGGCTTGATCAGTACAAAAGGGGCTCGAGGGATCTGTGCTTGATAGAGAGGCCTGATCCAGGAAGGGGGAAAGACAGAAGGCCTGATGGAGGAAGGGAGAAAGACAGAAAGATGAGAACATGCCTGCTTTCAGGTTTAGAAGGGGGGAGAGGAGAAAGCTGTTCCTCTGAGTGGGCTGCCATCTCTTCCCAGCCTTGGTAATGAGTGATGTCCGTTGCCCTAAGGAATTGTTGTTCTGAAAAGATTCACTCAAAATGACTCACCGGCTTGAACAAAGCTGAACAAGATTTCCTGCCTTCTATTCAGAAGACATCATCAGCCCACCTGTGCCTCTTAAAAGCTCTGGCCTTAAGCCTCCTAACAGGGTTGTCATCTTACATTTTTCACAGGCGTACACCAGCAGATTCTTTGCTCATCCTCCCTTGAAAAACCGTGTCCCAAACACACAAGGGATTTTGTCCACATGATGTTTCCAGGCGATTTCAGGGCCCACAGTCACAGTACTGGAAAAGGCATACTTGTCCTTATAGATAAACAAGTTGGATAATTACAGGGTTGTGGGCAGCATTTTACAAGACAGAATCTGGCTTGCAGTTTTAGAAACTGTATTTCTTATCTGCCTTCTTCTTTGTCTTTCTTTTCTCCCCCGAACCACAAATTATATGTAGGAAAATTCAGTCTTTTCGGTGTCTTGGACTATAAGACTTGACAAACACAAGTAACTACCATGACATAGTACGTCTGACAGTCCCATAACTACTGTGACTATTAGCATACACATTTCTAGCGCCACGGGAGGCTTCTTTCTCTCCCGTCCCTTCACCTGTCTCTTGCTCCTTTATTTTTCTCTCTCTCTGCCTACCTTCCTCCCTTCTTTTTCCTTCTCTCCCTTTCTCCTGGTTGCCTTCTTGTTGAAATTATAGGAGTGTGCCACCATGCCCAGCTTTTTGTTTGTTTTGCTTTGCTTTTTCAGTACTGGGGATGGAACCCAGAGCTTCTGGCAAGCTAAGCAAGTGCTCTATCACTAAACTGCATCCCCAGGCCCCTGGTTTTGATTTAGTAGGATTTTTTAATGTATACTAACTTTATATGGTAATAGGTTTCATGAAGATGCTTGCATACAAGTGTATCATGTACTTCTGACTTTTCTGCTCCCCTCCCTCTGCCTCTGTTCCCTTTTTCCTCTCTGGACAGTCTCTTTTCCACTTTTGTGTCTTTCATTTACTAAATTATTATTATTATTATTATTATTATTATTATTATTATTATTATTATTA
>LOJH01005781.1:14756-27126 GCA_001685095.1 Ellobius talpinus | reverse complement strand
CATACATACATACATACATACATACATACATACATACATACATATATACATAGTAAATAAATAAATACAATTTAAGAGAAGAGTGAGTTGAGGCTCGTGCTTCGCATTTAAAAGATGTGGCGTGCCACTGTTGAGTCTCCAAGCATGGCCAGTGCTTAGCAAGTTTGTCCTGGCAAATCCATTTCAGCTGGGCAAACTGAAGGCAGCCGGACTTTAGAAGGCCGTTCAGGACCATGCCCATGAAAGCTGACAGTGGGAGTGCGAGAACTCGCCCAACGACTCCAAACGAGAGGGGCTTATGATTTCCAAGCATGCCTACCTGCCTCGTGCAGGGTGGGGACCCATCTAACCGGAATCACTGCCCAGCCTCTCCCAGTTTCCTTAGATGACAAGCCTTGGCATCCTTGGTCCACCCAACTCAGCCCCCAAGCATTTTGTCAAGGCATCAGTAAACAAGCATAGGTGAAGGAGGTCATAGGCCTTTGAATTTTGTGTTGTTTTTCTTCTGAGCCCAGTCCATGACTCGCCAAGATGTTTCATCAGGAACTTTAACATTCTTACCTCAAAGATTGCTAAACAGTCTTCTGAACTCAGGGCAAGTGTTTTATTTTACAACACTATGGACCTGGAGAGCCAAAAATTTGCCTGAATTGCACATGAAAAATTGTCCCTCATTGCTAACATGCCCAGTATTCCCAGCAGCTCCTGTAAACCTGACCTCAGCAGCTTGCTTGCCTCTCTTGCCAGACTTAAATAAAAATGGAAATCCTTAGTTGTAACATTCAACATGTGTTTAGGGGTTTGTAGTTCCAAAGCAGGGAGCTCCTTACCCCTCACAATTCTGTACCCTGCCACTGCAGTTTATTGATTCCCAGTCTCAGGAGAGCAAAGCATCTTCCTCAGTGCCAGCTGGCCGACCTTGATGAAATGGTTGTAGCCCCGTGTCACCTAGTGTTTGTTTGTTTTTGAACAGGGTCTCAAGGTGTCCCAGGTTAGCCTTGAACTCACAACATAGTTCCTATTGTCATTCTTCCTGCCTCAGCCCGGGATTACATTCATGAACCAAACCCTCCCACCGTTACTTTTGATGCTGTTGTTTTTCAGACTAGGTTCATCTTAACCTCCCTCTCCCTGAGGACGTCCTGATCCTTTCACCTCTGCCTCTCAAGTGCTGGCACACAAATTCCTTTTTGTTTGGTTTTCTTTAGTTCTCCTTTTTGTTTTTCTTGGGATAATATGTCACTAGGTAGCTCAGGCGAGCCTGGAAATTGCTATGTAGCACAGGCTGGTCTTAAACTTGTGGCAATAGTTCTTCCTACTGCATCCTGGGATTACAAGACTACACCATCACGTTCATCTTGTCAACAGTTGTGATGGTCTTTTCTTATAGTAAAATGAAAAGCCAGGCATGTGGCACACACCTTTTCCAAGCACTTGGGAGGCAGAGGCAGGTGTAGTACTGTGAGTTCAGGGCTGCCCTGGTCTACATAGTGAGTTCCAGACCAGCCAGGAGTATGAAACTGTCTCAAAAAAAATCTAATTTTATTTCTTTGATTATGAAGGAAGGAGAAATTTTTAAAAAGACTTATTATTTAAAGCTATCTCATGAATAGCTTACTCACACTAATTTGCTAGTTTTCTTACCTCTTTTTTTTTTCAAGGTAGGGTCTTATTATGTAGCCCTGGCTGGCTTGTGACTTGTCATGTAGACCAGGCTAACCTCCAACTCACAGACTCATCTCCCTCTGCCTTCTGAGCTCTGGGAATAAAGGCCTGTCCCACCACACTTAGCTTTAATTTTCTTTATTTTTATTATTGGTTGATTGGTTTTTTGTTTGTTTGTTTTTGTTTTTTGTTTTTTGTTTGAGATAGGGTATTGTAGCATTCTGGCTGGCCTTAAATCACTATATAGCTGAGGATGACCTTGAATTTCTGATCCTCCTGCCTCCATTCCCAAGGCCGGAATCACAATTGTGAGCTACCAAGTGTGACTTTATTTTCTAGGCTTGTTTGTTTGTTGTTTTTGAGACAGGGTTTCTCTGTGTGGCCCTGGCTGTCCTGGAACTCACTCCATAGACCAGACAGGCCTTGAACTAAGAGTGATTCATCTGCCTCTGCTTCCCAAGTGCTGGGATTAAAGGTGTGCACCACCACCACCCAGCCTAGGGAGTGTGTGTGTGTGTGTGTGTGTGTTGTGTATTTCATTTTTCTTATGGCTATGTAACATCTCTCCCCACCCTCACCCCTGCTAGAGGATTTTACTCAACTGCCGTCTTGGTTTGTTCAAGAACTTGTCATAGTAAGACTACAAACGTTACCTGCCAAACAGATGGAACATGTGTGGTGGCTCATACCCGATCTGACCCCGGTCTCCAGGAATAACAAACTAACAAACAGCAGAAATATGCCTAGTGTTGAAGTACTTGGAGGACAGTGGCAGGCAGACATCTATATGAGTTCAAGGTCAGCCTATTCTACACAATCAAGTTCCAGGCCAACCAGGACTACCTAGTGAGATCCTGTCTCAAAAACAAAACAAAATAAAAGAGAAAAAGGTGCATGCCAGAGATACATGTTGCTGCCATATTCTAGGCCTATCTACCAGGTATACACATGCTGATTCTAACAGGAACCTCTAAGAGCTCCTTCAGGGAGGGTGGAAGTGTAGGGGTATTATGTTTTTATGGAAATGGAACAGAGACCCCATGTCCGCTGGTCCTTCTTGCTTCTAGGAAGGCCCTAAGTGGCAGTATTGTGCAGGCACAGGCTGGGATGGTCAGCTTGCCCTCTTCCTCTGAGTCGTGGGGAGGCCCGGTCCTTTGCTCTGCTATTACCGCTGGAATATTGTTTGTGCTGTTGGCAGAAGGGACTCAAGTCTTTCCAGTTCTCCTGGTCTCTTCCAGCGACTCATCCATCCGCTGCTGCGCGTGGGGAGGGGAAGGCGCCTCAGCCTGTTACCTAGAGTCCCCCCCATAAGCGGAGGAGGCAAGAAGAGGGCCAAGCTCGAGCCGGCTGGACTGGCTGAGCTGAGGAAGTGAGCACAGGCCGAGTTTCTTACATGGTTGTGGAAAGTGCTGGGAGTTCACCGGAGCCCCGATAGGGAACATTCTGACCTACTCTGCAGCTCCCAAGCACCTTCCCTCTGCCGTCCCCTCCTGTTGCTTAGAGGGGCAGACCAAGGAGCAGCCCTGCCGCTGTCACCAGGTCTTTGGCTTTCCCTTGGAAGGAGGTTTCACATGTCCACACTGTTCTTTGTCACATCCGCACACCTCCAGGAAAGCCAGTGCCCTAGAGAGAGCACACGATGCATTCGGCTCAGCAGGCCCATCTCTCTGTGTCTGTGAAGTGACAGTAACGGCTCTTCAGAGTAGAAGGGCCCGGTGAGATGCCAGGTGGTAACATAGGCGACAGGCGGGAGGCATGGCTAGTGTGGACGCTGGGCCTTCAGTCCCTTCCTTATTCTTTTCTTCAGGGTCCACATGGAGTGGTGTCAGGGAGCTTGAGGCCAGCGTCCATGGAGGACTGCATGGCATCCCTGGACCTCAGTGCACCTGCTGTCTTCTCACCACAGGTGTGTCCACCCTTCTGTGGCTGTGAACTTCCAGAGGGGTGCTCTTGTTCATCTTTGGACCCCCCCAAAGCTGTCACACCACACCTGATGTGGTGCTTGGTGGCCACAGACCATCAAAAGGAAATCGAAAGAACCTCTGATTTCAGAAACTGAGAAGTTCCAGAGACAATAGCCAAACTTTGGAGTGCGGCAGACCCAGCTCAGATGGTGGCTCATCACTCACGAGTGTGACCTAGAGCAAGATGGTTCATCTCCCTGAGCCTCAGTTCTCTGGCCAAAAATAGACACACTAATGGCTACCTCTGCAGGTTGTTGTGGGGATTAGAGATTATGTCAGAGACAAACCCCAACACGCCATAGCCCAGCGCATAGTAGGAGCTTGGTAAACAGAAGTAGTGACTACCTGTGGCACAGGATTGTTTGTGTTCTGCGCACACAACCAGTGACACATACGCAGCCCTTAGGGCCCCAGGGACTTTTCTTGCTTTGTTTTTCACATGAGTGTGGGGTCTTGCCATGGTTTGTTCTGCAGTGACAATATCAGCTTCTTGACTTAGTAGCCTCACCTGCTGTCTGCTGCGGGCAGCTGCTGCCTGGACTTCTTGTCTGTTGATGACGGGCTGGGGCAGAGATGGGAAGGGCCATGTCCTGTCAGCTCAGGTCAGCGGCTGGAAGTGAAACAGATGATGACACGGTGACCCAGTCACCGCCACTCATAGCTCTGGCCACCTTTAACATTCCTGCTGACGTTTGAGACAGGGTCTCGTTGTGTTTCAAAAGTTTGGCTTGGATAGGAATGAATGCAACCATTTTATAGAAGTCCCTCCATGGCTTTATGGTCCATGTTTTCAGGTCCCAGGTCCACTACACCTAAAAAAAATCATGGAAAATGATGTATCTTGAGATAAGAGTGAGGAGAGGGAAGGGCAGCAAGTTCACATCCATACAACTTTATAGATTAGCAGAGACGACTGGTAACAAACACTGTGACCCCAAAGAAAGCTAGGATGATCCAATTTGTTATGTTTTTAAAACTACATTTATTTATTTGTTTATACATGGAGGTCAGAGGACACCTCACAAGAGCCAGTTCCTTTCTTCCACTGTATTTGTCCTGGGGATTGAATTCAGGTGGTCAGGTTTGGTGGCAAGTGCCTCTCCACATTGAACCATCTTCCTGGCTCCGGAGATCCAGTCTGGAACGTGCCTGCCTTCTCCAGCCTGGATCTCTATTCTCCATGAATCCTCTGCCACCGGTTCTGCTTATGGCCCCCTTATGCCTCCAGCCTGGTGTCTGCAGGGCGGAGCATAGGAGGGGGTAGAATGGAAGACATTGGTGCATCAGAAGAAGCCAACATGGCCCTTCCTGCCTGTTAGCCTGGGCAAGAGAACAGCTGTCCAAACAGGATCCAGTAACTTAGGGAGGGGCTAGCAGGGGCGGGAAGGAAGCATGTTGGTTTTGGACAAGAGAATAGGACAGCTTAGGCCGGGTGTCTGCCACTACCTGAGAGAGTAGACCCAGAGGATGGGTCATAGAACCCCTTCCCAGAGGAAGTCAGGCCCTCACCACCCCAACCACAGCCGGGCACAACATCCCCACTGAGCCCACACTTTCTTTCTCATGTTGTCCATTCACCAACATTTCCTCCCAGGTCTGCCTTTTTAGGGATGACCATTATATCTGGAAGTCATGGCCACAGTACTTTTACCCGGTCTCACAGGACTGTGGGTGAAGGAGCCTTGGAGATTACTTTTGCCCTGCCTGTAATCCCTGGAATGGGGCCCTTTTAGCCATTCCTGACAACAGCTCCGCAGGCTTTCTCAACCAACACTTCCATGGCCAGGCCAGGCCAGGGCTGGAAGGCTAAGTTCTTTGATGGTGTTGGCACCCATCTAGCTCTAGTATCTCACTGGTCTAGGTTCTGTGCTAGGAACCAGCTGAAGAAACTTTACCTCCTTGGGCTGACAAGCTGGCTCAGTGAAGAAAGGTTTTTGTCACCAAGTCTGAATACCCTGAGTTTGATCCCCATGACCTATAGCATGGTAGAAAGGAATGGCTGGCTCCTTAAAGTTGTCTTTGGGTCTCTGTGTATTCCCTGTGCACATGCACACAAATAAGTAGGTAAAATATAATAAAAAGCTGGGAGTCGTGGTACACGCCTTTAGTCCCAGCACTTGGGGGGCAGAGGGAGATGGGTCTCTGTGAGTTTGAGGCCAGCCTGATCTACAGAGTGAGTTCCAGGCCAGTCAGAGATACATAGACTCTGTCTCAAAACTAATAATAATAATTTTTAAAGAGACTTTCTTTCCTCCTAATGACATGACTTTTTCCTAGCCTGCCTCTCCTCAAGGGCCTTTTCCCCAGCGTCAGGCAGCCTCCTCTCCACTGTGATTTGTCAGGATGCTTTCTTCAGAGGGTCCCTGAAGCAAGGCTTCAGATGCTTCTGAGCAGAAAGGGACTTCAGAGGGTCCCTGAAGCAAGGCCTCAGACTCTTCAGAGCAGAAAGGGACTTTCAAACTTAGGATCCACACATTTTGTAGATAAGGAAACTGAGTGGCTGCCTAAGGTTTCACAGAGAGTGGAGTGGGCTGAACCAGCCCTGCCTCTTGATTAAGGCCCAGCAGGCATTCAGAGTTGTGGCAACAATGCTTCATCTTGCTTTGTTTATTTTCTAAGAGTTAGGCACAGCCTTTCAACTGAGCCACACTTTCTAGTCTTTTCTTTCCTTTCCGTGAGTTCACTAGCATTTCCATAGCCCTGCTAAGTTGGGAATGGCTCTTAGACCCAGAAGTCATGACCTCCCTTCATACCAAAGCCCTGAATTTATCTCCTGCTCTCTCACATTAACCCTGCTGACCAGGCTGGCCTCCAATTCCAAATCCTCCTGCCTCAGCCTCCAAATGTTGGGATTATGGGTGTGTGACCCTATAACCAATGGAGACCACACCTTTTTTGTTGTTGTTGTTTTTATTTGTTTTTCAAGACTGGGTTTCTCAGTAGCTATGGAGCCTGTCCTAGAACTTGTTCTGTAGACCATGCTGGCCTCGAACACAAGAGATCTGCCTGCCTCTGCCTCCTGAGTGCTGGGATTAAAGACATGTACCACCACTGCCCAGTGAGACCATACTTCTGAGGTTGCAATGTCTGTTTTTTATGGGGAGCCCATATCTTATTAACCTATTGAATGTTGCCTCATTTGCACCATTGTGTAGTTCTCTGCCAGCAGTGTGTAGAGACTTCTTGGCACAGGCAGGGTTGGGCTGGGTGACGCTAATCTGACCCTACTCCTGGCCTGGAGACTCCCCTTTACTGGGTTTGAGGACAATGAGGCTGCCTACAGAGTCAGGTGAGGTCATCTGTGTAAAGCACTTCCTGTGCCGGGACCAAGTGCTGTGTGGTCTCCCTAGGAGCCGACTGGATTCTTCCACCCCATCTTTGGGGATATGTAGTTCCTTTCCCTTTGGTCCCACCCTGACAAGCAGTCAGGAAGGGGCTAGGATAAGTGCCCCAAGTGTTCGTCCAGAGCTAGAGACCCCAAGCCCATGCAGATTCTAGGTGGGGATATCTGAGCATTAGGCAGGTGAAGAAACCCCAAGAGAGGCCCCTACTGCCATCCCCTAGATCAGAACAGGCTGCACTGGGGTCAGAGATACATACTGACCACCTGAGACCTAGCTCCGTCCTGCTGGATTCCTTTTTATTATTATTTTGAGACTGGGCCTCACATCACCGTCCAGCTTACTGAGTAGCTGAGACAGCTTCAGCTTCTGATACACCCGTGTTGTTGTCTTGTTGCTGCTGCTGTTGTCTGAACTCCTAAGAGATTACAAGTATCACAGCTCCCAGTTCAGGATAGGGCAGGCTCTCACTATGCAGTCCTAGCTGGCCTAGAACTCCATCTGTAGATCAGGCTAGCCTCAAACTCAGAGATCCAACTGCCTCTACATCTCCTGAGTGCTGGGGTTAAAGGGTTTGTTGCCAAGCCCAGCTTAGGTCAGGGTCTTGTTTTGACATAAACCTAGGCGACTGAGAAAAAGCTTGGCAAAACACAGCAATTGTTTTAATGAATTTCTCTGCATGGAGGAAAAAGAGGTCCAAGAGGAAAACACAAACAAACCCCCAGAAATCCAGAAAATATTAGTTCTCTAACTTACTAGTTGAATAGGTTATAAAACAAGACAATGACACTAGCTTACGGTGGCCTCGGACTGGCAATGAATTTAAGGATACAGAGATGTAAACACGGTGCTTTCTTACATGGGATTCTCACACTCGAGAATGTAGGAGGATAAGCAGCCCAGACACACCAAAGTAAAATAAAGCGAGTCTCTGTATCAATCTCTGAGTCCAGAGATAGTCTCAGAAGATTCTGTCCTCCTGAGTGAGCCCAAGGCTGGGGCAGATCCTGGGTTTGAGCACACACTGCACAGAGGAGGCAGGGGAGATCGTACTGTGTTTGGCATTCGGGGGCTTCCCAGCCTGTCATGTTCTGGGCCTGTCTTGTGCATCTGGCTCTCATTCTCTGCAGGTTGCCTGTAACTCTTTGGACCCATAAGACACATACCCTTTTGACCTACAATCCTTTTCTGGTCTCAACAGGATACCCAAACATACCAGTGGACAAAGACCTACTCCCCCAGAGGAGCCACTCAGTCCAAAGGCATTTGGAAAACAAGACGACAGAGACATTTTATTAACTATCCAACAGGCTCCCTCTCAAAGTTTCTGGTATGTGGATTATTATTCTGTCTCAAATTTTGTTGCTGCTGAAGATTTTTGATTTAGCCAGGAAAAAACCCAGAATGCTGGCCTGTTGCTGCCTTTGTCTTAGTACTTCAGATGGTGGACTTAGACTTGGTGTCAAAAAATCACTAGCCCATCTGGCTGAAGAGTATCAGTAGGACCTGCCCCCAGTTGTAGCAACACCCAACAGTCAGCTGTCATCAGGCTTACCAGGAAAACAGGGGCCTGGAGAAGGATGTGGAAGGAGGTGATGCCAGGGAGGGAAGAGAGAGAGGTGAGGCACTGTCCATGGGCAGGGCAGGAGGAGGAAGATCTTGAATGAACATCTCAGAGAACAGGGAGGGTCTGCATCACCACCTTGGCACAGAGGAGGTTTGAAATGTCCAGGATAAATAGAACCAATGGGGTTGGAATAAAAGCCAGCTCCATCCCCTTTAAAAACAGTCTTACTGTGGGCACCAAAAATATATTAATATCTGTACATTTGTCATCTTTAAAAAAAGGCAATAAAACCTCCTTGGCACCTTGTAGTTGGCTTGTTAAGAATGAGGTGATATGGAAAACCGTGAGTGCACATTCAGACTAAATCACACATAAAGCCCTGAGTGCACATTCAGACTAAATCACACATAAAGCCGTGTGACACACACGCAAGCATGCACATGGCTGTACACATGTGGGGCTCTGATGAAAAGGCAGAGCCCTTGGAACCCTGAGAATTAGCCCTGCAGGCATGTGAGCCACTGCCAGCCCCACCGCCGCCAGCCCCACCACCACAGTAGGTTGCGGGGATGCTCTTTGCTGGTGTCGGCTCTGCAGTCCACGGGGATCCATTGCCTGGCTTGTACTCCAGTTCGCCTCTCGACACATCTCCAGCGTCCTGCCACAAGGAAGCAAGGCCTGGCTCTGTAAGCAGCTGTCTCTAATCACTTGGCCTCACGCCCGCTCAGACACAGGCACCCATCGTTCCCGGCTCAGAAGGACCCTGCCTGTAAGACAGACTTGCAAAGTGAGCACAAGACAGTGCCTGAGTGCGCAGGTGTGCCTGGCATGAGGCACTAGGACTCTGGTCCTGATCCCTGGTGTTCTGGCAAGAGGCTGCAGGAAGGTGAACCCGCTAGGCAGCGGGGAGTGAACCCAGTCCTTCCTGCAGGCCTGTGCTGCTCAGAGGTGGGGGCTGGCCTGCAGCAGGGAAGTGACAGTGTTCTGCAGGGCCACAGCTACTTTCTTGGAGGTCTTGCGTAGCAGTGGGCTGTCGGGGTGGTTCTCCTTGAGGTGCAGGACGTGACCCTCCTGACTCTCAGAGGTGCAGCCGCACTCCTCACACACATACAGCTTGGCCCGGCGCTCCTTGTACGCATATTTCTGCTGCACGCCGTGGATCTTCTTGAGGTGGGACTCTAGAGAGCAGCGCTGGGTGAACGCCTTGTCACACAGGCTGCACTTGTAGGGCCGCACACCTGTGGACAACAGGGGCCGGCATAAGGACCTGACAGGGATCATTGTGGAGCCTGTCTGAAGCATCCGTACACACAGAGGTCAGGACACCTGAGTGCCAAGTAACCAAGTGACTTGGGAATCAAGTCCTTGTCTATGAATTCAGGACTCTGCCCTAAGGTTCAGGATGTGCCTCCCAGGTCCCAGGCAGGTCAGAGGCATGCCCTCTGGACAGACTTCACTTACCAGTGTGGGTTCTGACATGTCTCTTGAGGTCAAAGGTGTCATTGAAGCCCTTTCCACAGTATGTGCAGAGGTGCCTCTTGACGTCATTGTGACATTTCATGTGTCGGTTCAGCATGCGCTGGTAGGTGAAGGCCTTCTGGCAGATGTGACAGGTAAAAAGGTCCCCATTTGGACTGTCCCCCAAGGTCACCTGTGGGTGAGGATGGTATTTGTGGCAGATATCTAGAAATCAGCGCTATAGGCTGGCAGATATGCCAGCCCCCTTCCGTCCCCACAACACTTTCAAGAAAAGCAGGCCCACCCTTCAGAGCCTGTGATGTGACATCTGCTAAGAGGAGATGCAAAGAACCTCTGGGTATTGGCCCAGCTTTCTGTTGGCTCATCCTTTTGAGGCTGTCACCTTGAACTTCCTATCCTCCTGCCTTTATCTCCCAAGTGCCAGGGTTATAGGAGTATGCCATTATGACTGGTTCGCAAGGGGCTGAGGGTTGAACTCAGGGTTTTCTTAATGCAAGGCAAGTCCTCTGCCCACTGAGATAAATCTCCAGCCTTAGAAATATTTTCTTTCTTTGTATAAAAAATATTTTATGTTTATGGGTGTTTTCCCTGCATGTATATGTCATGCCTGTGCACCACTTGCTTGTCCAGTGCCCATGGAGGCCAGAAGTCTTATCCCTTGGAACTGGAATTACAGACACCTGTGAGGGGCACTGTGGGTGCTGGGAATTGAACCCAGGTCCTCTGGAGGAGGGCTGGAAGACTGATGAGCCATTTCTCCAGCTCCATCATTTTCTTTATTTATGGAAAATTTCAAATTTATGCAATGGTGGAAAGACTAATGTCATGATTCCTTGTCCATTACCTGGTGCAGGTCTTACTCCATCTCTATTACCTTCCTGCTCCTTGTCTGGGTCATGTGACACACCCTGGTGCCACCACCAGACACTGTTTAGAGCAGCTGTGACAGCATTCTAGGTGTGACCACAAAGGTGTGGCTGAGCAGCCAGATTTCTTCCTTGACTCTGTTCACAGTGACTGGGCTCTGGCAGGGGCCTGCCACTAGCAATTCCTCCTGAGATCCTGGACATCTGTCATACCACATTTCCACTGGCACCCCTCCCTTTATCCCGCTTTTGATACTCGGAGAATTCCCTGTCTCTTGCCAATTAAGATCCTTTGAGCCAGGCGGTGGTGGTGCATGCCTTTAATCCCAGCACTTGGGAGGCAGAGGCAGGGGGACCTCTGTGAATTCGAGGTCAGCCTGGCCTACAGAATGAGTTCCAGGACCAGTCCCGTCTCCTATGTTGTCCTGTCCTGTGTTCTGCTCTCCCTCCCTGTAGGGATCTGAAGGGTAGAGGAAAGCCTGGCAAGGAGGATGAGCCCTAGTGACTGTGACCAATGCAGCCTTTTGCCGCCACCTCCCAGTTATCCACCCCTGCCCTTTGCAGGTAGGAAGAGAAGGGACAGAACTGTCCTTCCAGCCATAGGTAGTCTTTTGACATGAGGAATGGCCCCAGAAAAACACCCTTCCGCTAGATCTCCGCTGGCAGGTGCTCCCAGGCCTTGGGGCTTTGGGGAGTGTCCACCCAGCCCAGGCAGCCGGCTGTTTCCTCTCCTCTGTGACAAGCCATCTGTACTGCCTCATGTGGTGCTAAAGAGCAGGAGAGAGGGTGGTGGGGTGTGCGCTGTCCCTGCCCCGTGCACACCCTGCTCACTGCCATATGCTTAAGGAACAGCAAACTACCTCACTGACCCGGACCTCTTGCTCCCTGCAGCCCATATTGGACTCTACAGATGCAGCTGGGCCTGGTTCCAGCTTCTTCACCTTGAGACCTGGTGTAAAAGCTCGGCTCTTCTTTAGCTCTCCTGGCTTTGTGGCCAGAAATGAGATAGATCACTTGCTGATATAGACTCCAAAGGGTTGGATGACCTCACTTCCTATCTGTTTCTTTCCTCTGTGCGCTCCAACTAAGTGAGTCTCTGTAAAAGTCACAGTCCACGACTCGGATTGGTCCCCTGGGTCATATCTGTGCCCCTAATCTGTGGGTAAGACATGGCCTCTACACATGCCCCTGGACCTCGAGAAAGAATGAAAATTATTACCTTCATCTTGGTTCGTAGGAAACCCTGGTCTCTGCTCTGGGAATCTGTCAGATGGTTCACATCTTCAGGGGGTAGCTGGGCCACCACGCAGGGTCCTGGGGCCACACTATAGCTGGAGTCCCGAAGGCTCATGTCCAAAGCCAGAGGGCAAGAAGGGGGTTCGGCCACAGATGGCTCTGGTTCCCGGTAGGGCGGGGGTGGACAGAAGCCCAGGCTGACTGGAGAGAGAGAGAGAGAGAGAGAGAGAGAGAGAGAGAGAGAGAGAGAGA
>LOJH01005781.1:0-14688 GCA_001685095.1 Ellobius talpinus | reverse complement strand
AGAGAGAGAGAGAGAGAGAGAGAGAGAGAGAGAGAGAGAGAGAGAACAGCCAGATGAGGGTGGGTGGAAAAGACCCATCAGAGTTCCAGGAAGATTCCCTAGCAAGAAGACTAGAGTCTGCGGCCTCCCTTCCTCCCGCTGCAGGCATGTGGCCGAGCAGGGCAGGCCCCTAGGCCTTCAGATGCTGCACCTCCCTCCTGCACCATTCAGGTAATTACAGGTGACGCCAGCCAAGAGCCACTGCCCCCTGAGTAGCTTCTCTTAGCGGAACTGGGAGGACTGAATTGCCCTGCCAATTATGCTGCGAAGTGTCTGCCTGCCACACCTGGGCCAGTCGCTCTGGATTCCAGCATGCCCTTACTCCTCTGGGGACAAAGGGCACCACTGGAGGCCTTGGCAGGAAAGGCTCCTTCAGACTCATTCTAGCCCTTGAATGGTTCCTGGCCATCTGGACCCTTCTGGGTCTCTTCTACAGGCAGACCTTTGGGGTTTGGGTGGTCCTAGCCTTTCCTCCCTGACCTGGCCAATCCCTGCTACTGTAGCCCATCAGGATCCTGGGCTCAGGCTGGGCACAGCCCTGTCAGCAAAGAGGCCAGGTGGGTGGAGAGGGAGGAGGCCAGGGAGCAGCAGGTGGATGCTCGTAACAGTCTCTGGGCGCCCTGCCCAGCACTTACACAACCCTGCTCCACTGCAGGACCGCTCACTGTGGCAGTCAGGCTGGGTGCCCTCCGGCAGTGCAGTGGCATCACCGATACCTGGCAGCCCTTTGACAAGGCCGCTCCCCTTAACAAACACCATGCACTCAACTGGCCAGGCCTACCAGGCTGAGCTGGGACCCTGAGCCCTTATAAGACAAAGAAACACGGGTAGTAAGTCTCAAGGCCCGCAGAGCTGGGACAAGAAGTATAATTTTCCAATTAGTCAGTACAACCTAAGCTCTGTACTTAAAAAGCTATAAATTAGGAAGTTTCCTAGTTTCAGAAGAAAAAAAACTCAGGAGGGGGGCCTTGTACAGAAAGGATGAATGAATCCAACTGACTCAGAATAGGATTTCAGAGCCTCAAGCTACGCCCTCTGAATACTGTATTCCAAGCAAGAGATGTCAATGTAGGGCAAGGACCCAGGCCCAGGCTATTACCCTCACCTCTTCTGGGGGACCTCCAGGGTTGTGGAGTATATAAAAGTACCTGAGTTTCAGGAGAGGCCCAGTTCTCGCCCCCTCAAAACACAACAAAGGTCTCACAGAGGGAGAATGCACCTGCCTGCCGCCCAGAACCCGTTCTTCTGGCGCTGGCGTCCGTCTGTCCAGGGAGTGGGGGGACCTCAATGAGCCACCTCATTCCAGGAGTTGATTCACTAGCGCCTGGCCCCGGCCTGGCACCTGAGCTGGCATACCACCTCTCTCTGAACCATGCTGACTGGTATCTGGCTCAGAGACCAGTCTCCTGTAGTGGGACCCGTGTGACACCCAGGCCTAGGACCAGGAGAGTGGGGCCAGAGGAGTGGCGACTCTGGTACCCACTCACCAGACAGGCCTTGGCTGAAAGTCCAAAACTAGATGACAATTTCTGCTTCTCAGCCCAAGTAGAGGAAAATGTCACCACCACCACCTTCATCCTGTCACTTGGGGCTGGTGTGAGGGAGACTTCTGAGAGCCAGCCCAGCCACATGGCCTGGGTGGAGGATCAGCCTGTGAGGTGAGCTGTCACACATGGCTCCTTGGCCTTATGGAGGAAAGGCTGGGCTAGGAGTCTAGGGCCTGCAGTCTGTTGTAGAGGACGATCCCTGGCCTTTCTTTCCTCCTACACAAACCTGGGGAAGTTGCTAAGGACAGCAGACAGGACAGAGCTGGCTCGATGGGCACTCCATGCTGTCTCTACCCAAGCAAAGGGCCAATATGACTGCCAGGGTGGGGATGTTTACCTCAATTTACCCATCCCACCAAACCTGTCTCCCTGCCACCCCCACAAGTGTGTCTCTACAGGGCTGCACGCACAGGGAGTATCCACTGGCATCTTCTCCACCTATCCTGAGTGCCACTGAATGGCAGGAGGCAGAACTGGTTGTGCCTTGCTGGTGCTCCTCTCTGTCCCCCTAATTAGATGTTTCCTGCAAGGCAGTGGCCATGGTGGCTACTACTCATTGCCCCCGCCCACAGCCACCGAGTGTGGCAAGGCCAGCCGGGCTAGCCCTCTCCCTCCTCCCTCAGGGTCTGGTAACTTCTCTCCTATTGCCTTTATCTGGATGATGTTACAGAGCTGGCCTGGAGCAGCAGACCAGATTTGAAAAGGCCTTACCGTCTGCAGGCCTCCTTTCTTTCAGTCACTGGCCCAAATACCAGGCAGACTGCCAGGTCCTAGCCCATAAAAGGCCTCAAGACATGGCTGCACATAGGCCTGACCCTCAGCTTTCTGGGGAGAGCAAATTAAGTTGACGTACGGATGCCTGAACTTCCAGCTCCCCAGCTGACCTTACAAGTGCTGGTGTGCGAGCGTGTGGACCAACTCCGCTCTGAATGTGCACACCCAGGCTGGCTTTAGGCTGTCTTGTACACTGATCTGGAAGGGCTGGGTCCCTTGTGTTCAGCTCTCTTAGTCCTGCGTGTCAGCTAGCCATCACCTGAAAGGGACAGCAGCAGCCAGTGGGCAGACACTGCCGTGCCAGAGCACAACAGGCCTGTCTCTTTGCCTTTTGTTGCCCTTTCGCTGGATATCAGCGTTCTCAAAACAGGAGCTGCTTCCTTTCCCAATTGCTTTCCTTTCATTCAGCATCCATGCTGAAGTTAGACTCAACTCTCAGCCCTTGTGCCAGGGGGCCGGGCCCTGAATGGACAAGGAGCCTACTTGCTGTGTGTGGCATCCTTCACCCTCTCACCCCACACGGACTGGGGGCCACCTGCTTCTCATATGCTGTGCGCTGAAAATGAACAATGACACAAATATTGACAATGGCTAAGCTGTGCTCCCTCCTCTCCTCCCCAAACCTGGAGCACTGTCTCCACCATCTTTTCTGGGACAGTGTAGCAGCATCTACCTTAGGACCTCCAAGCTTGGGTACAGAGCAGCTTGTGCGACATCATCTCATAAGACAACTGCATTTCCAGCTGCTCTTCTATGCATGTCCTGGCTAGCTGACCCCCTCACTGCCCAGGGTGCTCAGCAGTCGCTAGAATGCTCATGAAAGCTCAGCCTTCCCACACATGCTACATGAACCGGGGGGGGTGGGGGCACCGCTGACTTTTCAGCCAGTTCTACTCAGCCTGGCAAGAACAGTCAGAGTCGGGCAGATCTCTGAGTTCAAGGCCAGCCTGGTCTACAAAGTGAGTTCCAAGACAGCCAGGGCTACACAGAGAAACCCTGTTTCAAACAACAACAACAAAAGCTGGTCAAGTCCCTGCACTGTCTAGAGCAGTGTCAGGCTGGGCCATGTTGTCTGGAGGAATACCGGCACTCCTGCACTTCAGCCTGCTTGATCCGGGTCTTCATCGCCCGTTTGTTTGTTTCTTTGAGACAAGGTCTCAGATGGCCTCAAACCTGTTAAGCGTCTGCGGCTGGCCTTGAACTCCAGATCTTCCTGCTTGCCCCATCCAAGTGCTGAAATTATAGGTGTACCCTGGACGTAGCTGCCAAGCTTTGGACATGTGCTGCCAGAACAGACCAGCGAGCCAGACTATTGCCAGCGGGGAGGCTTGGATGTGGGGGGCCTCAGAGCCTAGAAGAGGCTCCTGGAATTCTCCTGGAGTTCCAGTTTTCTGGCTCAGTCTGTCCCCAGGTCCCTTCCCAACTGTTGCTTCACTCAGCAAGGACAAGCTGCAGAGAAACTGTCCTACTACAGCGCCTTCAGCCCTTCCACAGTGCAGGACTGGAATTTATCCCCGGCCAAGGGTACCTGCCTCAGCCTACAAACAAAACAAAAAATCCCTCCCTGTCACCACAGAGTAAACACACTACCCAACAGACTCTGGTACCGGGAGAGATGGTGGATGGAGAGAGGAGCCGAGTGAACCCCTAACCTGAGCTGTCTTCAATAAGGAATGGGGTCATTTCCTCCCTTGCCTGTCTTCCATTGTAGGCTCCCAGCTCTCAGCTGTGTCCTCAGCAAAGCTGAAGGAGTGACCGCCCTGGGAGAAGACCCTCTGGAGGCTTGTGTAGGGAGCAAGGCTGACGTGATTGTGAAGGACAATTCCCAGGTCAGACCCAGCAACACACCATCCTCAGTGTGTGGTCAACCTTCCCCTCCAGGTAGTCTCCATGATACTTTGAGGGTCTCAGGGATCTTTGGCAGGAAGGTCAGAACGTACCCGCTTCCATGTTCCCCAGTCCTCCCGCTGGGGATGGGGTCATTGCTTAGCTGGTCAAAATGTGCCCCAAGGATCTGTGAGGTAGGGTGACAGAAACGTGCCTAGCCAGCTCCTGGAGTCATGGCTGGCTGGTGATGGAATGGCTCAGCCAGGAGACAGAACCCACCCCCTGCACTCCAGTCATCTGAGGCACCCAAGCATGGACTGAGGCCATTCCCTTTTCATTTCCAAAACTGTGGGAAAAACTGCGGCTCCAGTGGACCACCTAATTTAGAGAAGGAAAATTGAGTCCCGTAACTTCTACTCACAGGTCTTTCTCTTCACTCAACCAACAAGGGGAAATTCTTCCAAGAGTTTATTTCCCAGCCTGGGCAGTCCTGAGAGAGGGAGCAACTACCTCATCAGGACAGCAGTAGTAGGTGGCAGCGACCACCCAGAGGCCGCCTATCTCCTCGATGGGACAGACTGTGGGGCCAGGTCTGTGGTCTTTGTGTCCCTCAGATCTGTACTAACCCCAGGAAGTCTTAATGATTTGAACAAGCGAGTATCTTTGTCCTTTGTGAAAGTCAACATATGATCTGTTACTGATTGGGATGTGAAATAAAACTAAAAATAACAGCACTCTGAGCCTGGCTCAGACACGGCTCACCTTTAGCACAGTCCAAGTTCAGTTTATCAGATCCCAAGGAGCAGCTAAGCAGCAAGTCAAACACAGGTTGGGGAGGAGGCTGGAGCAAGGAAGGGGCTGTGTCTCTCACCAGCCTTCCGGAGGTGGAGCACTGGACAATTGGCCAGAACACTTAGCCAAGCAGAAATCACAAAATCCCAAGCCCATACCTCAGGTGAGGAGGCACCCTTCCCTTTTTGCCTCCTATTTTCTCACACTGGGGATTCTAGGACCTTCTGGCCATTGCCTTGTTTAAGAAGCCTTCAGAACAGCCTTACAGCCCCTTGAGATAAAGTTAAGTAGTTAAACATCCTACCACCACTGGATCCTGGCAGGACTCAAACAAAACACTCACATCCAAGACATCAACAGCTTATTCAAGAGGGAAATTGAGGCAAGAACCCACACAGGGTCCTCACTCACCATCCTCATTCCCCCTCTTTCTTAAAAGCCTGGGTGGTGCCAGAGAGCCTGCAGATCAAGGGTCAAAGTCGGTTGGTTAATTACCACCTCCCCCCCACCCCCGCTTGGAGGCTCAGGGCAGTACGCTCCTGCCCCACCCCCAAGGCCGGGGAAGGGGGAGTTGAGAAAGCGCTTGCCTCCCGATCTAGGGATCTAGGGTTTCTGTATGGGGAACAGAAATGTCCTAGGGCTCTGGAGGAAGATGCTGCTGGAGGAAGAGACAACTCCGGTTACTAATTCTAAGATGACGCGCAGGCTGTCAAGGCGTCTTCCCGAAATAAACTAGGTACACCAGCTTCCTGGAGTGTGTACCTTAAGTGGGGGGTGGGCTCCAGAACTCTCTTTTGCTTAGTGTCCTCTGCAAGGGTGAACAGAGGTGGGACCCAACACCACCTTGTCTCAAGGGCAAGCAAGGTGCATCAGGTGTATTTCTCAGCAACTCCTGGACCATCAGGCTGGAGGCCAGGGAAACTCGGAGGCCCTGAACCTGTCTCTCTTATCTTAAGCGAGCAGTGTTGTGGAGGCGACTAAAGCTCCAAGTTTTCCTTTACATTGTAGCCCAAATCTCAGCGGAAACTCCAGCTCCTTTCCAGTCCCCCGCCCTCCCCACCAAAGTGGCATCGCTTCAGTGATCCTCAACTGCCTCATGAAAGAAAGTCCAGGTTTTCTGGATTTACGATGCGAGAGCCCGGGGTAGGGGGTGGGGGGCGTCCCCTGAGCCGTGACACACCCCGCTGCATCCCCAGCGGCGCGGGCCTGCGATCCCTAGCCTGGGACATCGGCCGAGCCTTGGCTTGGAGCCCCATCCGCCTCACCGTGCTCCTCCCGCGCCGGGGGTCGGCCTGCGGCGGGAATCCGCGTCCCCACGCGCACTGACCGGCGCCGACCGCTCGTCCGTGCGCCCCGCCCTCCTGGCGCCAGGAGCCCGCGGTGCCTCACCTGGCACGTAGATCTCGCCGCGCTCCTCGTCCGGGAGTTCGCTCCAGTTCCTCTTGCACGTGGAAACGCATGGTTTCTTCACCAGGAATGCGCGGGGCATCTTCGATCCCTCCTGGACAAGCGGTTCGCTCCCGTAAGTCGAGTCCGGGTGGTCGTCCCACCTTTTCGGGGCTGAGGCGCGGGAATGGGGACAGTTCAAGAAAGGAGTCGCCGAGGCGTGCCCACGTTCTGAGGGAAGAGAGTACCAGGGACCGCGCGTGGAGCGTCCAACTCCGCCGAAGGTCGCCGGTGCCCGTAGAGCGGGTGCAGCCAGGTGCACCAGGATGGAGAAACGCCAAGCGAGCGTCCCCTGACTCGACGGGCGTCCCTGCGGCCGCTCGCGAAGTCTTCAAGTGCGAGCTGGACGGACGGGTTCACGCTTTATTGGCTCGCGGCGGTGTGTGTTGGTGGCTCGGGCGGGGGTGGGGTGGGGGTGTTGATCTGATCTAATTAGCTTGGAGTGGCTGGGAGCGCGATGGCGCATGCGTTGGGAAATAACGGTGACAACCCACCTATTTGTTACCTGTCAAACCGGTTTCCATTCCGCTGCGGGTGAGGTGGCCTCGCGGACCGGGCGGGGCGGCTCGACGGGGGTAGGAAGTGGGGGTAGGAGGTGGATTGGGGGGCGGGCTCCAGTACCCACACCCAACAGCACCCGACCCTACCCGGACCTCCCTTGCCCGGCGTCGTCAGGTTTGCAAACTAGAGTTTCGGAAGGAGCAGGCACGGGAAGGGAGGGCAACGTTATTTGCACCGTCGCTAGCACGCTCCGTGAGCGATGACATAAAACTCGCCCAACAGGCCCGGGCCCAGCCTGACGCGCCCTGGGCACCCGGAGAGGTACAAAGCCGCCGGGCGGGAACAGGCGGCCCAGGCCCGCACCCAGCGGCCCTGGATCCCCAAGGCCCGGCTGAGCAATTCTTGGTTCAGCGCAGAGGTATTTGCTAGGCACCGTCTTCCTGCAGGAAGGCACGCAAGGCGGCAGGAGCGTGTAGACCAGGAGGCTCAGAAGGGCCAGCGAATCCAAAAACTCGAGCCTGCCTTCCGGTTGTGCCGGCGTTTAAACCGCCCTGAGTCCAACTTAATTGAGGCCAGCGCCTTGGCATATGGGCGGACGCATTCTTCTAAGCTCAGAAATAGCCTGATTTTGGATTCTGAAAAATCTGTGAGAGACCAGGGGATGAAGACCCCAGCTGAGGTCTGACCTAGTCCTCTTTGCCTGTTGCACCAGTATCCTCCCTGGGTGGGAACTCAACAAGCAGCTACTCCCCATCCACCCTTCTGTGTTGTTCAGTAGGCCCGGTTGGAGTGATGCCCCACCCCCATTGGACTGCCCGGGAGTGTTCCGTGGCCTTCATTCAGCCACTTCACTGTGACACTTTGGCTATGGCTCAGTTTCTTTTACTGGCTGACCTATTAAAGGCAGGGATGGGACCTGCAGTTAAAAGCTACTAACATTTTAGACTCCAGACCTCACTACAACTTTCTCACAGTGTTAAATGTTTGCTGGAACAGACTGTGAGGGAAATTAGTCTGATAAATGAATTCACATAGTTCAAAAGTCAGGAGGCACAGGTCGTAACCCAGCACGTGGGGAGCTGAGGCAGGAAAGCTGAACAGTAGAGGCCAGCTTAAGTTCATCGTGAAATCCTGCCTCAAACACAAAACAACAAGAGGCCAAAGAAATGAAGGCCGTGGAGCTGGCTGAGAAGGTACTTGCCACTGAGCCGGAATACCCGAGGTCAACGCCCAGGACTCACATGGCAGAAGGGGATAACTGATCCCACAAATTGTTCTTTCACCTGCACAGACACACTGCAGAATTGGTGCCATGCACACATCTGTGCAACTAAGTCAAAAGGAAAGGGAAGTGGTTGAGGCGGACTCAGGCATTCAGAGGACATTTCAAACATGGAGATACTTGGAGAGACCCTGTACATCTCCCCAGGATCTTTGTGAAGATGGGTGGGTGAGGAGAGACACATCAGCTTCCCCCTCACTGAGCAGAAAGTAGATTGACCAGGAGCCTGAACTCTCTATTCCTGGAGAATCACAGAGTTACCGGGAAGGTGCTGTGACCCTTAGGGCCATTAAGGTTTGCCACCTCCCCTTGCTGTCCCTGGAGAGCTGTCTGTCATAGTCCACTCTTCACTTATCCACCTCTCATTCTGATCTTGGACCTTGCCCTTCAACTAACATTAAGTGAGCAACTACTGTATGCTTATCTTTAGCACTAAATCCTGGGGTAGCAACATGGATTGTCTAGGAGGCAACTGAACTTAGCTTACTTCTCTTTCTTTCTTCCTATTATTATTATTATTATTATTGTCATTTTGAGACAGGGTTTCTCTGTGTAGCCTTGGTTATCCTGGAACTTGCTCTGTAGACCAGGCTGGCCTTGAACTCGGAGATGCCTGCCTCTGCCTCCCAAGTGCAGGAATTAAAACCGAGCCCAGCTTCCACAGTAGGCATTGAGCTCTTTTGTGGTGCCATCCCGTCAGGCTGGTCCCAGGGAGTGCCCAGGAGAGTCTACGTGAAGTCTTCACAGTTGACCCTAGGCTTTTTCATCAGACTAGTTTGAATGTCTAGAAAGCCAGGTGGGGAGCTAAACTGGGTGAAGCCAGCCAGTCCAGTGTCCCTGCTGGTACAGAGTCACAACAAACAGAGCGAGGTCCAGGAGACTGGGGACTTTGTGCCGTCTCTCTGCTGCTGCAGCTCCTGTGGGATAGCAATACTTCCAGAATGAATGGTCTTTACATTTTTGGTTATCTCTTTTATATGTATGAGTGTCTTGTCTGCAAGTGTGTCTGTGTCTCACATGCATGCCTGGTGTTTGAGAAAGCCAGACATGGGCATCAGATGCACTGGGATTGGAGTGGCAGGTGGGTGCTGGGAATTGATCTCAGGGCCTCTGGAACAGCAACAGGTGCTCTTAACTGGTGAGCCATCTCTACAGCAACTCCACCTTATGTTTTAAGAGGGTGTCTCTCCATCAGGTGTGGTGGCACACGCCTTTAATCCTAGCACTAGGGAGGCAGAGGCAGGTTTTTCTGTGAGTTCAAGGCCAGCCTGGACTATATAATGAGTTCCAGGGGAGCCAGGCTATGTAGAGAGACTGTCTCAAAAATTAAAAAGAAAACTTAAAAAGATAGGTCCTCTCACTGGACCTAGAACTCGTGGTTTCAGCTGGACTGGCTGAGCGATGAGCTCCAGAGATTTTCTAGTCTCCATCCCACGGCACAGGGTTTCAGGTACACATGGGTGCTGGGGATCTGAACCCAGGTCCTCTTGCTTGCTCATCAAGTGTTTTCCCACTAAGCCATATGCTAACCCATAGAATAGGGAAGGATTAACGGGGGTGTTGTGATGGTGGTAGGTGGGGTTGCTGAGGTCTGAATGAGAGGTGGGAACCAGTTGGAAAAAATGGCTAAGAGCATAATCAGAACGAAAAGCTGGTGCCAAGGCCCATGGTAGAAAACAAATCTAGTGTGTGCAGCTGTGGTGGCTGGATGCTGGGAAGGAGGGAAGCTGAAAGGTGGGTCCCTGGCATGACCTGTGGTGCTGGATGGAGAAGGAGCAGGGAGGTGGCAGTAAGGAGACCAGGGCTGTGTTGGAGCACCTGCAATGGTCCAAGTAAGAGATGGTGGCTTGAGTCACAGTGAAAACCAAGCCATGAGTCAAGTGTCTTGAATGACATCACCTGTTGGTATAGAGGACAAGAGGATGAAGGGAAGTGGAGCTGCAACAAGCAACAACCATGATGCCCACTGTGGGCTGTCTGTATATGGTGCTCAATCCCCATCCCAAGGAGCCTGAGGAGTTAGGAAGGGTACTGGATAGGAAGTAGAACTACTCCTTCCTGCTATCACAGTTCTTAGGAGCCAGGACAGGATGGAGACGTGGAAGGGGCTGTGAACCTGGAGGCCTAAAACACAAAGGATCATGGGAGATACATACTGAAAAGACACAAAAGAATACAGCTGCAGTCAGTGTCTGTGGATCTGGGCCAAGTCATCTACCTTTTCAGGGCCTCAGTTTCCCTGGCTGTGACCTCGGGCTCCTAGTTCTAGCTCTGACCTTTGGCAGTCGAGATTCTGGAGAATGACCTTTGCCTGGGAGACAGCAGCTCTGCTGTGGGCAGCCTTTCAGAGCGGGCTGACGGGGTCCTTTGCCAGCCACCTGAGCAGCTTCCCCTGCACCCCCTCAGCTAAGACAGGTGTCAGACACCCCAGGTTGGCCTCTACCTCCCTGTGTGGCTGAGGATCATGTTGTTCCTCCTGCCTCCATACCCTGCCAACCAGCAGCTTTTCCAGACTGGCTTGGGAATAGACCCATGGAATCTGCAAAGCTCCTGATAGGGGGCCACCCCTAGCCAGATGGCAAAAGGCTAGGGACCATGGCAGAGGAGATGGGTTTTAGCCAAGGTCTGTGGAGTGGAGCTGGTTGCTTTTGGTGGGTACCAGAGAGCGGGGTGAAACTCCACCACAGTAGCCACAGGTCCCATCTGCCAGTTTCAGGCCCAGCTCACAGACTCCACATTCTGGCTCTGCTGTTGAAGTCATCAGCCTCCAGATGACAGCCCCACAGCCCCAAGTCACTGCTTCTCTCTTCCCCACTCCTCTTCTCCTAGCTGCCACCTAGGCCAAGTCCCTGCCATTCTTCACCTGCTCTGGGCTCCCTGCTAGTCCCACAACCAGCCATAGATGTTGTGAAAATCCATACCCTCATCTCCCTTCAATGGACAGAGCCCCGAGTGCCCTGTTCCTAAGGACCTCTGCCTCCTGCCGTTTCCCCGTGTGCCCAATGCACTGCCTTCGTCCACCCCAAGCTCTTCGCCATCTTCTCATCTTAGCCTCTCCTGTGACTATGCTTTTCCCCATCTGGGAACTGACTGCTCCTCATCCAGGTTTCTGACAAATGTCCCTTCCTAGAGCTGATGCCCCAGCTAAGTTGCTGCCCCCGTTGTCACCTCTACCACCGGATTCTGTTCTCTTTGTATTGTCTTTTACTGTGACATTTTGTTTTACTGGTTTGTCATTGCTATCCCACCAGTATCAGGTTTTTTAGGACCTGTTTCTTTTATATTATTTTTGTATGTATGCATGCACACTAAAGGTGTGTGTGTGTGTGTGCGTGCTTACATGTATGTGAAGGCCAGGAGTTGAAGTCAGGTGTCTTCTTCAATTACTCTCTACGCATATTTTCTTCCTTGCTTCTCTCTCTGTTTCTCTCACTGAACTGGCTAGACTGGCTGAGCTCCCAGAATCCTCTTGTTTCTGCCTCCCTAGCACTTGGGTCATAGGTGCTCCCTGCCACACTCAGCTTTTATGTTTATGCAGCAAGCCCCAGCCCCAAGGGTCCCTATTTACAACACCATTTTAAAAATTATTTTACCATACCGTGGTACCACACCTTGGTCATGTTAAGCAAGCCCTCTACCCATTTCTCTCTTACTTCCTGAGTCGTGGTCTTGCTAAATTGACCTAGTTGACCTTGATTTTCTGTAGACAAATCTTGTTTGAAGTTTTGACCTTTCTGTCTCTGCCTCAGGTTCTTGAGTGGCTGTGATTTCAGGTTGGGAGTAACATCTTTTTTTTTTTTTAAGACAGCCTCACTGTGTAGCCCTGGGCCTGCCTGGAGCTCATTCTATAGACCAGGTTGGTCTGAAACTCTTCTCTGCACCGAGTGCTGGGATTAAAGGTGTCTACCACCATGGTCAACCCAACAAACACCATTTTAAATAGCTTTATTATTATCCATGTTCCATAACCTTCATCCTGACAAAACATATAATTCAGGGGTTTTAGTCTCCAGGGAGTTCTACAGCCATCACCCTAAGTCCAGAGCTTTCTGTCTTAGTTAGGGTTACTATTGCTGTGATGAAACACCATGACCAAAATCAAGCTGGGGAGGAATGGGTTTATTTGGTTTACACTTCCACATCATAGTCCATCACAAAAGGAAGTCAGGACAGGGACCTGGAGGCAGGAGCCTGATGTAAAGGCAGTGGAGGGGTGCTGCTTACTGACTTGCTCCTCACGATTTGCACAGCCTGCTTTCTATAGCACTCAGGACCACCAGCCCAGGGATAGCACCACCCAAAATGGGCTGAGCCCTTCCCCATCAATCACTAATTAAGAAAATGCCTTACATTTGGATCTTATGGAAGCATTTCTCAACTGAGTTTCCTTCCCTCCTTTCAGATAACTCTAACTTGTGTGAGTTTGACATAAAACTAGCCAGCAAAAAACATCCCTGCGTAATGAAACTCTGCACATTGGCAGCTGCCCTCCCCTCCCCAACCCCTGCCCTGGTACCTACTATGCTTTCTGGTCCATGGACTCCTTTTGTGAAGCATCCCTGTATCCACAAACCCAGTGCTATGGGGAAGGGGTTCTTTTAGGCCCCATTTTTACAGATAAGAAGATGGGAGGATACAAGGGTGGGAGGCAGACCATAGAAGGACTGGGAAATGAGTGGGATTGGGTGCATGATGTGAAATTCCCAAAGACTACTCAAACTTATATTTTTTTAAAAAAAATCAAGGCCCAGGGCCATTCAAGGATTAACTTTTCCTTTTTCCAGCGAACTCTTGTGCATGAGGAGGGACAGAAATGCAGAGGAGGGAGAAGTGAGGGAAACAAATGGGAGCTCCTGTTTCCTTAAGACCTGATGGTGAACCAAGGACACCTCTCTCCTTAGACCAGGCACGTCACTGGCTCAGGAGGGCCTGATGGTGAGCCAAGAACACCTCTCACATGCCCAGTCTGTTTCGTAGAGGACACTTGGGCAGGCAGGTAAGAACAGGGCCCATTCAGGAACTTGGACATCAAGAGACCCAAGGGTAGCAGAGTCGGCATGCAGCAGAGTCCAATTCCACTTGCAGGAGGTTCTGGGGTTTCATGCAACAGACCGCACCTTTTCTTTTTTCTGGGCTCCTGAAAGTTCATGCGTGACAGGCACCCACCCTCAGTACCCAGGGTTGCCAGGAGCCCTGGTGAGTTTAAGAAGACACATCCATCACAGTGCTGGAAACCACACGTGCCACCTCAAAGAACCCAAGCCCAGGGAGGAAGAGACTAGAGCATCAGAAGCTTGGGACACAGCCAGAGTTGGACTCCCTGACCCCTGGAAGCCTCTCTCCTCTACTGTAACAGGATAATAATCCTTCTTGGCTCCTGGAGAGCTGGGAGACAGGACCTGCAGTTATTAGAGCCCTCTGGGCCTCAGACAGGGAAACCAGACAGGCTCCTACTCCAACCTGCCGTCCCAGCCCAGGGCTGCTCTCATCCCGGCCTCTTTCATTTTAGGCCTAATTAGCCAGGCGCCCCACCCCAAAGCTCCTTGAACAGGAGTCATCACTCCCAATTTATAGATGGGGAAACTGAGGCACCTAGAGGGAAGTGGTTTAGAGCTGTCGCCTGTGAGTCAGCTGTGGAGCCAGAGCCCAGAGGAGGCCCAACCAGGTCTTCTAGCTGGACCTGCCCCTCTCCCCGCCCCCATCTCCATCCCCTCTCTCCTATCCTTGCTCTGGAGGCCCAGGCACCCTTCCTTTTAGGGTTCTCCCTCACCACTCTCAAGTGCAGCAGGTCAGGATGGGGTAGGGAGGGGCGTGGGCAGCCAAAAGGGAGAAAGACAAGTTGCCAGAAGGTAGCAATGGAGGCTCAGGTGTTTAATCTTCACAGACTCTAGCAGAAAGCTTGAGGACGGTGGGCAACGAGATTTGGACGCCAGTAGTTCTGTGCCCTGGAAACTAGCGGCCAACGGATACCCACAGTCTGGGTCTCCTGAACCACAGGCCCAGTTCCAGGGGGCGCAGCCTGGATCTAGCCCTCTGCATTCCAGGATGGAGTGCACTACTTGGCCCTAGCAGTCCGGTCTCTCTACTCAAGCCTTGGTTTCTCAGTCCACGTTAGTCGTGCTACTAGCTGAGTGACCTTCCAGGCCCCACCAACACGCACATCCAAAGTCAGGATCCCGTTGTTTTTTGGCTTCGCGGCGTCTTAAGGCCCGTCCAGCCCGCAGTACTCTAGCCTGCCCGACTCCTATTCGCAATCGGTGCGGCTTCGGGCAGAGGTCAGCAGCTACCATACGGCTGCGACCCCGGCGCCGGCTCCTCGTCCCCAAGCAGAGCCCGGTCAGCGTGGAGGACGCCAAGCCAAGCCCTGCGGCGCCGGTCCGACCGGTCCCACCGTGACCCGCGCGCCTTGCTCTTCCTGCTCTGCCTTGGGTGTGCGTCCCGCGCGTCCCCCAGCGGCCGCTCAAGGACCCGCACCGAGCA
>LOJH01005780.1:6652-33556 GCA_001685095.1 Ellobius talpinus | reverse complement strand
TTTGTGTGTTGTTATTTCGGGGTATAAGCTACCCATGCGGGAGCCGGGCGGGACTAAAAGCAGGCCCGCTCCCCTTTCACTATATTGCTTCAGACTGAATGTGATTGATGTATGCTTCTCCCTCAGCCTACTACTGAATATTCTCTATTTTCTTTCTATCAACAACATTCATAGTTCTCTTCCTCACTTCCCCTGCTTTTGACTTCTTAAATATGAATATAAAGAATGAAATCAAAATTAAAATAAATTTAAAATACAGAATTTAATAAAAGAATATTTTAATTTCTTTAAAAAAGTTCTTATTACTCAGTGTTTCTTTCTTGATGGGATGGGTTTGAATTCTTGCTCTCTGAAACTTTTATTCTAAAACCTCAATAATCTCTAAAACTTGTGGACCTTAATAATTCCCTAACTTTTTCTTTTTACCTCAACTTTTCTGCAGTTGATTTGATACTAATCCTTGCCCTTTGGCTTCATCCTTCATCTTAGTAATTAATCTCTTAACTAGCACCTGTGTTGGTATGCATGTGAATATCCCCATAGGCTTATATGTTTGAATATTTCATTCCCAGCTAGTGGAACTGCTTAGGAAGGATTGGGTGTGACCATGTTGGAGGAGGTGTACTACTGGGGCTAGTTTTGTGGTTTCAAAATCTCACATCATTTCCAGCTAGTACTCTGACTCCTACTTGCTGATAAGGATGTAAACTTGTAGCTATTGCTCTAGCATCATGTCTGCCACCTGCTGCCAGATTCCAAGTTGCGATGACCATGATATTTCATCATAGCAATAGAAAGTAACTAAGAGAGCACCATAGTAGCCTTGCTTGTTGTTCCTCCAACAATCTCTGAAGTTAAAGAGACTATTGCTTTTAACTGGCTAGTATGACACTTGCAGAATGACCTATCCAGCACTTTTGGTTGCTTGTGGAATTAATATTCTACTCTGAGAGAGATATAGGGGTTTTACCAGGCGCCCTGAGCAGATGAACTGAGGTTTAAATACTGAACTTCAAATGATTTTGCCACAAGCTATCCCCTCTTGAAAATATTAAATCTTTTTATTGAAAGGATACAAGTGATTTTTTTAATTCAGTCTATGAAGGTCATTCAGATGGATGATGCAATGTAGTAATATAAGCAACATGTAAACTCTAGACAGTATGACATCCCCCTTGTAAATCCCAATTCTACAAGAGGATGAATTAGATGAACATCCCATACGAGGTGTTCAAAATAGTAATTATAAGAATGTTTAATGCAATCAAAGAAGATACAAATAAACTCTTAAATGAATTCAAACAGAATATAAATTAGCAGCTGAATAAAATAAAAAAGTTAGTATAGGATATGAATTAGAAATCCAATAAAGAGAAATACTGAAAAAATAAATGAAAATTTTGAAATGAAAACTTTAGTAAGATAATAATAATAATAATGTAATAATAATAACAATGATAATGATGATAATTTTCCATGGAAACACTTGGCAACAGAATGAATCAAGTAAGAAAGTATATAGGCTATGGGATATACTGGACAGAAATTAGAATATTCAAGTATCTATACAGATAAAATAATAAAAAGATGAACACAGCATGCAAGCCCCACAGGAGATGACTGAATGACCAAGTTTAGTATTAACAGGAATAGAAGATGTAAAACTTCAGGCTAACAGCACAATCAAGGCATCCAGTGGAACCCTAGCAGAAATTCATCAGCTCTAGAGAGATGACCACCCAGATTCAGGAAGCATACAGAAACTGAATAGATGAGACCAGAACAAACCTGCCCAGGTCATATCATAGTTAAAACACTAAACATAGGGAATAAAGAAAAGATACCCAAAGCTCAATAAAGAAGAGTCAAGTCCCATTTATGGGGAAGATTGCCAAAATTACAGTACATTTCTCAACAGAAACCTTTAAAACCAGGGGAGAGTGGAACAGTGGATACCACACATTGACAGACAACTGCGAACACAGAGCATTATACCCAGCAAAATCATGCGTCATAACTGAAGGGGAACTTCCCATTATGAAAATAAGCAGAAGAAATTCAAGGCCACTAAATCAGAGAATGTGAGATAGTGAAAGGAATGCTGTGAACTAAAGACAAAGACAAACCCATCCAATGTGTTACAACAGACAACAAGCCATACTACAGTCATTAAGATGCAGCCTTAAGAAGGAAGGTTAGGAAAGGTATTCCAAGCAAGCGAAACTAAAAAGCAAGCATATATTGCTGCTCTAGTGTTGAAAAACAATAGTGTTAGGAAAGAGAAAGAAGCCCTGGATACCTTACAGCCCACTTTCCCAGCAGCAACTCCAAGGACAAACCCATCCAGCTGACACACCCATTCCATCATAAGTAGGCACAGCATTGGTGTGTACTGCCCTAATGAATTAGGTCCCAAATCCTTGAAGGGAGAAGTTAAAGTAAAAACAAATGTTAGGGTACACAACAAGTGTTTAGGGGAAAATGACAAGTTGGGAAACACTGAGGAAGGTAAATAATAGGGCATGCATCCATGTATGATAGAGGCAAGCTGATGAGTCAGAGGAAAGACAAAGTTATGGGGGGAATAAATCAAAGCCAGTCTCAACAGGCTCTAACCAGCCCCTATGAAGTCCTCCTGCTACTCAGGAACATCCACAAAGTGTCATTATCCTTTCTCCTGGTAAACTCAATTTTATAGGTAGTTACACCTTCAGATATGTTTCTAAACTGAATGCATCTAGTTGGACCAGAATTGGGGGGTAAGAAGACTTCCACCTTTTCCAGGAAAGACACCATCCCAGATTGTACGATAAATAGGCAAAGGGAAGAGAAATGGTTGGCCAAGATTTATAAGTCCAGGCACTGCTTTCCCACTTGCAGAAATAAAGCTTGACCACTTGCTGAGAGGAGAGAGAGAGAGAGAGAGAGAGAGAGAGAGAAATCATGCTCAATAAGGGAACAATTTATCATGAGAAAATTACTATTCTAAACACATGTGCACAGAACACTAGCACACCTGATTATTATAAAATAAACAATATTGATCTAAAGATACAGATTAATTCCAACACAGTCATAGTAGAAAGGTTTAATACCCTACTCTCCACTGATACATAGGCCATTGTTCTAGTTTGCTTCTCTATCGTTCTGGTAAAACCATGACTAAAAGCAGCTTGAGAATGAAAGGGTTTGTTTTGTTTTACCCTTTTTGGTCCATCAATGAGAAAATTAGGCAGGAACTTAAATAGGAAATGGGAGTTAGTTATTGAAGCAAACACAGTTATTAAGAAAACACAGAGGAAAGTTTATTATTGACTTCCTCCCCATAGCATTCTCAGCTTTCTTTCTTATACAAACAAGGACGGCTCACCCAGGGGTGGTATCACCCATAGTGGGCAGGGCCTTCTCATGTCAAATGCTAATCAAGAAAATCCTCCCTAGATATGCCAATCGGATAGAGGCAATTCCTCAACTGAGGTTTCTTCTTCCCAAGTTACTCTACTTTGGGTTAATTTGATAAAATCTAGCTTGAACAGTCATCATGATAGCAATTAAACAGAGAAACATGAGCTAAATGACCTGATAAGTCAAAAGAACCCAATAAAGATCTATAAAATATTCCATCCAAATACTACAGAATACACATTCTTCTTAGAAGTCTGTAGAACTTTCTCTAAAATAGATCATATATTAGGACTGAAAAAAATTACATAGAAAAATTGAAATAATCCCTTGTATTCTACATGATCCCAATAGAATCAGACTAGGAAGAATAAGATAGGTAAAACAACACTCTACTGAATGATAAATAGGTCCTTGAAGAAATTAGGAATAAAAAAATTCCTAGAACTAAGTGAAAAGAAATACACAACATACCGATACCTATGAGTTAACATGAAAACAGCAGTAGGAAGGGAGCTCATAGTTATAAGTACTTACATTAAAATCAGAGCAATCCAAATAAATAACTTAATGATGCATCTTAGAGCCTGGGGGTGGGGTGGGAGAATGAGCCAAATTCAAAATCAGTAAAAGGAAAAGCATACACAAGATCAACACCCAAGTCTGGTGAGATGGCTCAGTAGGTAAAGATCCTTGCTGCCAAGTCTTATTAATTGCATTTGATCCTTGGAACCCCCATAGTAGGAGGGGAGAACCAAGTCCCACAAGTTGTCTCCCGATTTCTTCTTATGTACCACACAGAGAGAGTAATAAATAAATGTAGTAAGGATGTTTTTATGTCAAAGCAGAAAGTAAAAAAAATGGAAATGAAAAAATACAAAGAATCAATGAAATAGTGTTGGTTCTTTGAAGAGATAAACAATATTGGCAAACCCAAAAGAGAGAGAAGTCAAACTAACATGATTATCTATGAAAAGTGATATAACATATACCAAGAGATTCAGAAAATCATTCAGACATATATTAAAAGTTTATATTACACCAAATTAGAAAATTCTAAAAGAAATTGATGAATTTCTAACTTAAGTGACCTACAAAAATTAACTCTAGATGAGATAAACATCTGATACAGATCCAGGCCCAAAAGGAATTATTGCTGAATTCTCCTCAACCTTTGAAGAACCTACACCAATGTTTAATAAACCTGTGCCCTGAGAGAGAAAGTGAAGAAACATTGTCAGAGTCATTCTATAAAGCTAACATTATCCTGACACCAAAGTAAGATAAAGACACAAAAAATGAAAATTAGAACTTGGTCTCCTTGATTAATTAGAAAGAAAAATTCTCAACAAAATAAAAAACAGAACTCAAGAATATATCAAAAAAATCAATTGCCATGATTGAGTAACTTTATACCAGAGATTCAGTGAAAGTTTAACATATGCAAATTAAAAAATGTAATACATGACATAAACAGACCCCAGGACATAAATCACATGATCACCTCAATAGATGCAAATTTTAAAAATAAAACTCAATATTCCTTTCATGATAAAAATCCCCAAAGAAACTAGGAAAAGAAACAATATAATATAAAGGCTTTACACATGACAAACCTGCAGCCAATATCACATTTTCACCTTATCACAATATCCTTAAAAAATGGAGAAATATTCAAAGCTTTTACACTAAGATCAGAAAAAGCTCAAGGGTGTCCACTTCTGTTCAATGTAGGCCTTAAAGTCTTAGGTAGAGAAATAAGATGAAAAAAGGAGATGAAACAGGTTCAAATAGAAAATGAAGAAGTCAATGTATCCTTACCAACAGATGTTATGATTCTATTTATAAGGGATTCTAGAGACTCTAGTAGAAAACTTTGGATCTAATAAGCATTTTCAGCATGGCTAATAGCCTTCTTACACATCAACAGCAAGCATACTGATAAAGATAGCATGGAAACAATCTCATTCATAATTACTTCAATAAGCCAAAATGCCTAGGAATAAACACAGCCAAGGAACTAAAGGACTTACAGTGAAAACTTTAAAAAAGCAAAGAAATAAACTGAATAACACAACAAAATGGAAGAAAATCTCCTGTTCATGAATTGGAGAACCAATGAGAAAATGGCTAGAACCAAAAGCAATCTACATTCTTTAAAACAATCCCCATCAAAATTCCAATGGTCATTCTTTACATAAATACAAAAAAAATCTCAAAATTCACACAGAAGCACTAAAGTTCCTGACTACCCAAACTAATCCTGAGTAAAAGGAACAATGCTGAAGTATCACCATACAAGGCTTCAAGATGTATTGGAGAGCCATAGTAATAAAAACTGCATGTAGCAACACCAAAACAAACACATAGATCAGTGAAACAGAAGAGGAGTCACAGATACAAAACCATACAGTCAAAACTGTCTGAATTTTAACAAGATTGTCACAAATATAAATTGGATAAAAAATAGCCTCTTTGACAAATGATGTTTGTTACACTCAATATCAATCTATAGAAGAATAAATCTAAATCTCTATCTCTCACCCTCTTAAGAAATAAATTCTAAATGAGTCAAAGACATTAACATAAGACCTGAAACTCTAAAACTAGTAAAGGAGAAATTAGGAAAAATACTTCAATATATCTACAAGGGCAAGGACTTCCTGAATACAACTCCAGTCACTATTTCCTGAATACGACTCCAGTCACTATGGGTGCCAATATGGACAATGGGACTTCATGAAAATAGCAAATTTCCCTATAGCAAAGGACATAGTTAGCTGAGTAAAGAGTCAGCCTACAGATTGTAGAAAAATTTTGCTAGATTTATATACGACACAGGAATCAGACTCAGAATACACAATAAACTCAAAAGAGTAACAAAGAAACAAGCCAAACAATTAATGGGTTAATGAAAGAAGTATATGGTTCTTAAAAAACTAAGCCAAAATAGTTAAACAATATATGAGATGTTCAACATTATTAGTTGTCTTAGTTAGGATTGTTATTACCACCACCAAGGAAACTTGGGGAAGAAAGGGTTTATTTGGCTTATGCTTTCATGTCATAGATCATCATTGAAAGAAGTCCTGACAGAAATTCAATCAGGGCAGGATATTGGAGGTGGGAACTGCTGCAGAGGCCATAGTGGAGGGCTGCTTATTGGCTTGCTCTCCATGGCTTGCTTAGTTTGGATTCTTTCTCTCTCCCTCACTCTCTCTTTTTAATTTTTTCTTCTCTCATATATTATACCTGACTGCAATTTCCCCTCCTTCTGTTCCTACTAGTCTCTCTACCCCACTTTCTCTTTCCTCCAGATCCATTACTCCTTGGTTTCCCTTCAGAAAACAGCAGGACAAATTGTCGGCCAAAGAATTTGTGACTGGGTTGATGTCCCAGCTCCACCACTGAAAGTCTTGCCAGGTTATGGAAGACAGCTGATTCAGACTCCATATCCCCATTACTACGAGTCTTTGCTAGGCTCACACTCGTAGCAGATTACAGGGAGTTTCCATTACCCTAGGTTTCTACATCACTCCTGAAATAATACCCAGTTACAGCTGTCTTTTCCAGTACTCTCTCCCTCCACCACCACAACTCTACTTGATCTCTTCTGTTCTCATATCCACCAGATCCCAATTCACTTGCAAGATCTATTCTATTTCCCCTCCACAGTGAGATTCGTGCACCCCACTTGAGCCCTTCTAGCTTCTGAGTCTGTTGATTGTAGCATGGTTATCCTTTACTTTATGGCTAATACCCACTTATAAGTGAGTACATACCATGTTTGTATTTTGGGGTTAGGGTTACCTCATTTGGGATTTTTTTTCTAGGTACATCCATTTGCCTATTAATTTCATGATGTCATTTTTTAACAGCTAACTAACACTCCATTTTGTAATGGAGTTTTTTTTTAACCCATCCTTTGGTTGAGGGACATTTAGGTTGTTACCAGTTTCTGACCATTATAAATAAAACTAGTATAAACATATTTCATTAACTGTCCTTGTGGTAGCATGGAGTGTCTTTTGGGTACCTGCCCAGGAATGGTATAAATAGGTGTTGAGGTAGATCAATTTTTCAGTTTTCTGAGGAACTTCCATGTTAATTTCCAAAGTGGCTGTACAAGTTCATATTCTCACAAGCAGTAGAGGAATGTTCCTCTTGCTCCACATCCTTGCCAGTATAAGCTGTCACTTTTGTTTTTGATCTTAGCCATTCTGACAGGTATAAGATGAAATCTCAAAGTTGTTTTAATTTACATTTCCTTGATGGCTAAAATCTAGTGGAGACTGGACAGATGTCCCACAAACTCTAAGAGACCACAAATGACAGCAAAAACTACTATACCCAGGAAAGCTTTCAATTACCATAAATGGATAAAACATGATACTCCATGACAAAAATCAAATTAAAACAATATCTATCTACAAATCCAGGCTTACAGAGTTACTAAGAAATAAAACACCAACCCAAGGAGGTTAACTACACCCACAGAAACACAGGAAATAATCTCACACAAGCAAAACCAAAAGAAGAAAAGCACACACATACAAACACACACACACACCACCACAATCACCAATAACAACAACATAATAAAAAAATAATAATAGGAATTAATCATCATTGGTCATTAATATCAATTCAATGAAATCTATTCTCTAATAAAAACACACAGACTAACTGAATGCAAAAGCAGGATCCATCCTTCTGCTGCATTCAAGAAACACACCTCACATCAAGAGCAGGCATTACCTCAGAACAAAGGGTTATAAAAAAATTTTCTAAGCAAATGGACCTATGAAACAAGGTGGTATAGCCATTCTAATATCTAACAAATCAAATTAATCAAAAAAGACAGGGAAAGACACTTCTTACTCATCTAAGGAACAATCCACCAAAATAATATTTCCATTCTTAACATCTATGCCCCCAAACACAAGGACACCCACATTTGTAAAAGAAACATTACTAAAACTTAAATCACACATCAACACTTACACATTAGTAGTGAGAGACTTCATTAGCCAGCTTTCTTATAGGATGTAGGACCACCAGGGATCCCAGGGATAGCACAACCCACAAAGGGATGGCCCTCTTTCAGAAATCACTAATTAAGAAAATGTCCTGCAGTTAGATCTTACTCTAAGATCTTACTCTAAGGAGGCCTCTTCCTTCCAGAAAACTAGCTTTTGCCAAGTTAACATAATACTAGCTAGCCAGGACACATTAGTTCAAAGAGAAATGCAAATGAGAAGCCTTCAATGATAGTATCCCACCCCAGTTAGAATGTCAGCCCTTTAAAAAGCGCACTACAACAACTTCTGGTGAAGATATGGACACATGGGGACCTTATTCACTGCTTGTGGGAAGGGAACTAGTCTCACCACTAGGGAAATCAATATGGAGGTTCCTCATAAAGCTGAAAAATGGAACTATCATATGACCCAGCTATACAACTTATATTTAAGCAAAAGACTTCAAATGCACATCTCATAAAGATAATACTTATCAATGTTAATTGCTGCACTGCTCACAATAGCAAATTTATAGAAACGATTTAGTTGTCTCTCAACACAGGGATAAAGAAAATCTTGTTTATATACAGTGGAATTTTGTTAATCCATGAATGAATGAGGCCATGCTGTTTTAGAAAATAGATACAACTAGAGGTAATCTTATTAAAAGACATCAGTCTTAGACACTATGAATGCTTTCTGTCATTTGTGGTTCCTAGACTTTATAGTCCATAAAGCCATGCATTACAGGAGACTTAAAAGTATATGAGAGACTACCGAGAACAACCAACTGAGTGCGGATGAGTGAGAAAGGGTGGATGATGGGAGGAGAATGCTCAAATCACATCATACACTTTCAAGAAAATGACTTTATATAGCCCTATATAAGAAAGTAAACATTTTTGATCCACAAAAAGTACAAAACTGCAAAAAAAAAAATACAAGTAGCCAATGTAGTCCAATATGTGAATGGGTAAATAAGTCCTGGTAGCTACAGTCAATGGAATACTGTCCAGGGCTAAAAATAAATAACTTGTCAAGCTACTGAAGGCCTAATAGAACTTAGTGCCTACTGCTAAGCAAACAAAGGACAGATGAAACAGACTATATACTGTACAGTTCCAAATATTCTGGAAAAGGCAAAACTAAGAGGAGGATAAAAAGGCAAGAGATCCCCAGGGATGGCATGTAGGTGATAACTCGATGGGACACAGGCTACTACAGATCAGTAAAGCTGTACAACTGTCATTGCAGACTTGCACTGGTAGAAATTTCAAGCTCTAACCCAAAGGATGAACAAATCCTAATACAAACTATGAGCTTTAACAACATTTTGTCAATATTTGCTCATTGATTATAAACATTGCAGCACATTAATGCAGGTTGTTATTGGGAGGGAATCTGTAAGCAAGTGAGGTCATGGGACCCTAGGCAGCAGTAAGTTTGTGTTTTCTCCAATGCCTTTAGTGATTTTCTCTTTCTTTACTATACCAAAAAAGAAGGAGAAGGTTAGGGCTCACCCTAATCCCAAACAATTGTTTCCATGCCCACACACCCATTATAGCTATTTCTATGCTTATGGATAGAAGCAGTGTTCCCAATCCCTATACCTAAGAAGAATGTATTAACTCCTTAGGTCTGGCAACAGAATAGTGTGAATCACCAGGAGGGAGATACTGAAACTCAAATGAAAAGCCAGACCCTTTTATGGTTAGAGGTCACCCAGCTCTAGGACCCATTCATTACCCATGAACTCTATAATGCTTGCCAATAAATGTTTCATTTTCACATTTCTCTGAGCTGTTTTCTGTCTTTAAGTTCTCTAATTGACAGAGAAAATTAACCCACTTAGCTGGTGTTATGAGATGGAAGGACTGGAAAGGGCTATGAAGGGATTCTTCGAATAGCCCACCCCATTCCTCTATGGGATGGTTGGTGCTGACTGGCAACTTGACAGGCTCTGGAATTATCAAGAAGACAGAAGACAAGCCTGAAGGCACAGCAGTGAGGGATGATTTAGATTAAGTAAGCCTCCGGATGTGCCTGTGAAGGATTGTCTTAGGCTAATTGAGGTGAGAGCTCCACTAGTGAATGGCACCATCCCCTGGGCTTAGGTCCCGCACAGCATGAAAAATAGAAAGGGAACTGAGCCCTGGTACTCATTGCTCCCTGCTTCCTTTCAGATGACACAATGTGAGCAGCTGTCTCAAGCCCCTGCTATCCTTGGGCTGTGAGAAAAAAAATAACGTTCTTTTTCTTTAAATTGTCTTCAAAGGGTATTTTTATGACAGCAACAGGCGCATAACCAACACACTCTGTAAGCCTGAAAGCATTCTAAAAAGTTTGTTGTTCAAAAAAAATGACTCTGTGGTACTAATTTAAAGAAAATGGGTAGAGATGTTTTCACAAATTTAAAATGTTAACAAAGAGCAATGGCATTCTTGTATAAGGATATAAAAAGCAGTTGTTAGGCTAGTGAGAAGGCAGCCTAATTAGGAGGGAGATCAGCAAAGTGTGGCGTGTGGGTGAGAGGAAAGGAAGAAAGAGAAACCCAGGAGAGTCCCTGTCCATTTGAGAGTGCACCAACACCAGGAGATAAGACACAACTATCTCCTGTATGTGAAGTAGGAAGCAAAACAGAGCTGTGCATTACAGTGTGGGTGATGGGGAGAGGAAGGTCAGCCAGTTATTTAAGGAATCTTATTGACCTAAGTGGATAAAGTCTGGGGTATAAGAACAGACTCTGGCAGAGGCTTGCTAAGCAATAAATTTTTCCTCTTGGTCAATTTCTTTATCAGGAAGGCTGTGATACAGAACGGAAGCTTCCAAACAAAGTCTGCAAACCAAGTTGCGGTTCAAATTTTTAGGGTGGTTTGTTTAACAAATGAGTTCTGAAGAACTGGATACTATGTAACCAGCCCCTTTTCAAGCTTCTGGCAGTCAAGGAAGAAGGTGGCTGAGAAGGAAGACAAGATACTTGTCTTATACCTACAATAAGATTATCGTTCAGCCCTTGAAAGAATTCTGCAATATGGGACTGGACAGATGACACTAGAGGACATGACACCAAGTGTAAGCAGTCACTGAAGGGAAAAGTACTACACAGATCCATTTATGAGTCTCTGCTGTCATAGCAGAATACCATAGTCTAGAGAGTTTATAAAAAAATAAAGGTTTTTTTTTTTTACAATTCTAGGGACAAAGTATTCCAAATTTTAAACATCATTTGCCAAGGGCTGTGCCCTGTTCCCAGGACATGGTCGTGCTTACTGCATCCTCCAGATGGAAGCACCTTCACCTGGCAAAGGACAGAGAAGGAAGTAAGGCAACACCCTCCAGGAAGCCCTTTATCCAGTTATATTAATGAATTATGAGGTTTGCCTTGTGGACTATACAGCTCCCAAAATACCCCACCTCCCAAACACTGTGGCCCTGGAGACTAAATCTGGAGCACATTCATAAAGAGGAGAGTGTAGAAAGAACTGAGGCATGGAGAGGGTGAGGCACACCAGAAAGAGGAAGGCTCATTGCAAGTGCAATTGCTCTGATCAGAAACTGCTGCGGCTCTGAGGGGAACACTCAGTGGAAATGTTGCAGCTCTGAGGGGAAACGTATCCTGGTAGTTTGGAGCCAAGGACTACCACAAAGGCACACCACATTGGAAACCTCAAGGGATTTATTGGGAAAGACACACGATGAGGGCTGCCTCTCCAGGGTGAGGAGTATCAAAGTACTGAGTGGAAAAGAGGGTTTCTTGGGCAGGGGTGGAGCTGCCTAGGGTGAGAATTGGTGGGATTTCAAGCCCTGAACTTGGGGCAAGTCCAAGGACTTGGTGGGATTTTGAGCTCAGGGATTGGTGGATTTCCAGGCTCAGAGACTGGTGGGCTTTTCAAACCAGGAAATGTGCTCTGACTTTTGACCCTATACTCACCAGTGCATAAATCTCAGTTATTCATGATCAATAACTTCTAGAGGATTGGCAGACAGTATTGTGCCCATAGATAATAATGACAATCTGTACTCTTAAAAATCTGTTCAGAGCTGGGTATAACAATGTAAACCCCAGTCTCAGCGCCTGAGGCAGTAGGAGCAGAAGCTCTGGTCTGCCGGCTCTAATAAAAATTTGCCTCAAAGAGTAGAAGGGGCCAAGGGTGATGGCATTCACCTTTAATCCCAGCACTCAAGAGGTCAGAGGTATAGGCAGGGAATCTCTGTGAATTCCAGGCTAGCGTGGTCTACATGGAGAGTTTCAAACCATCCAGAGTTACCCAGTGAGATTCTATTTCTAAAAAAAAAAGGGAAAAACCTCACCTTAAGAACAAAATAAATGAGTAAATAAATATTCCAGCTCAGGTGACAGAGTTCATCATAATAAAAAGTAACAACAAAAGACTCCTGCTGATTAATAGGTAGTAAATGTCTTAAGCAATCATTATTGATAAGCAAATATTTATAGTATCGACTATAGCCTTGGTTTTTGACATTTAAAGCAAGGCGTAGCAAACACTTAAAGAATATCTTGCTAGTGGGCACAATGCTATTTCTATATTTCTATTCATTTGAAAAAGAAGCCCAATCCAAGACCCAACTGTATCTGCTACTTCAACCATCCTACCTGCTTTGCTTTCACAGCTTTCTGGGGTGGTGATGTGTGGGTGGTGGTGTTTTAGGTTGGTAAGTGAAAACCAGAACAGGACAGAGCTTCCTGAAGTCAGTGGCTCCTTGCCCAGAGGTGGTTTGTAGACAGTGGGAACTGACACAGAGTCGTGTGAACCCTTCTAGATGTTCATGACTCTTTGAATGACATTTCTCTGACACACCTGTGGCATGGTGCAAATTTTGGCAGTGGCCAAAGCCTGGCTGTGAACTAAGGTTCCATGTGGCTTTGAACCCAAAGACTGTTTTATTCCTTAGCAAACCCCTGAGAAAAACTTATGAAAGGAAATAAAATCTTTCCTCATGGGTGGCTTCAGAGAGGAAGGGAAGGCAGGAACAAAAAGCCTTCTTTCTCTACTGAGATTCCATCACTCTCTGGACATGTTTCCCCTTCCCAGGAGACACTTGTGGGTAAGGAGAGGAGAGCATCCTTTACCTGGCATCTCTCTTGGGTCTGCTGATTTTCCTGGGTCCTGTACTGGTACCCAGTGTTGTTCACTGACTGCTGACTTCTGTGGATTACTGAAAGAATGCAGGATGTCCATGAATGAACTCCACTTGAAACTTTAAACTGTCAAGTACCACGTGCTTCGGATGGGAGTGGGGGTTCACGGTTCATCTTTCTAAGATACTATTCCCTGACTTGATTCACATCAATTTAAAAGTCACCTCATCTGAAAGGATATCCTGGTCACTGTGTATGAGCAATGTGATTTGGCATGCTTCAGCTGTGGCTTCACAGCATTGTCTATTGCTCACATGTCACGTGTGTGTTACTGCCTTATCCTCTGGTTTTCTCCAGCAGCAATAAAAACACAGATGTGAGTTCCAAAAGAGCCTAATGGAACCCAAGTCCTAGGAATAATCCTTGGGACACAGCTGTCACTAAATAAATATTTGTTTAATAATGAACATGTCCAAACTATAAAGTATCATAGTCCTGTAACTGTGAGCATTTCATCCCTATTTTATTACCAGTAGGATATAGATTAGAAATACTCATTTTGTCTACCCTTCTAGACTCATCTGAGATGTCAATGATCTGAATTTATGGTGTTCTTTCGTCTCTCTCAGAGAAAGATCGATCCTGTCATAATAGCATTGAGAGATGCAGAGCGCTTAACAGCTAAGGTGGGATCTGTGTTGCCCAAATTCTGGGGTTGATATGAAATAGTTTCAGTCTTGAGTTCATGGTACATCAACTGTAAGGGCCACTGAGTGGTAGAATCAGGGAGGGGCAGAGGCATAGCTTAAGAGTTATAAAACCTCCATCCCCACCCCATCCCAGGAGTCCCACATTCTCATTTGTTACCCTGCCAGTCAATGCCTTGGGTTTAGTTCCTTCCTCAAGTGTTCTAAGACTCTGTGACTGAGTAGAAGAAGTAGCACATGGAGCTCCAGGTTGCACACTTGGGAGTAGAGTCCACCGAGTGAAAATTGAGTCTGTTTTATTGGAGTTTGTGTCTTTTTGCTTGGCTGTCACTCTTCATCCCCCTTGGTTAGTATGCCTTGACCCTGTGCCATTGGCTGAGGACTGTGGTTAGAATTCTGGAAGTTGCATTCTGCTCTTTGCTTTCAGTGGTGCTGGTAATACCAGTTCACCAATGGGAAAGCTCAGAGGAACTCACAACTTGACAGTACCCCTTAAGCAGTTCCTTTCTTCTGGCCCCCATACATTCTGAAGGATGGACAGATAGCACTATCAGACAAAAAAAATGAGGTTTCAAGGCCTCATTGCTGAGGACAATAAAGTGATAGGTAACCACAAATGGAATAGAGCCTCTATTAAATGAATGTCTCCTATAAGCCATCATTTTTTGCAAATGTAAAATTGCTTCTTATATCTCAAAGTTGATCATGAACTCAAGAAAATTCTAAATATTGAAGAATCTTTTAGGGTCAAATCCATTGGTTGGTTTATGCTACATTTGTATTAGCTTTGCTTCATATGCCACGTATCTATTAATAGGATTCACCTCTATTTAATGTGTTTAATTACCTGCATATATGGATCATTAAGAGGTGGGACCTTAAGGGATCCTCAGCTCATTGGGGCATGCTCTCTAAAGAAATGAAAGTAATTCTGGTTTGATTCTTGAGCTCTAACTGATGATTGATTACAGGAGCATATTCAATTTCTGAATCAATTTCCAGCTTCTTGTTTCCTGACGTCATGCACTATGAGGTCCATGTTTGAACCAAGCTGATGAGAACACCATGTCTTCAAATCTTTAGGAAGCTAAATAAACTCCTTTTCTTTATAAAGTAGCATACCCCAGCTATTTATTATAGGAATGAAAAAAGATCTAATCCAGTACATTTTCAGCATTTAGATAACCTAGTCTAAATGAAGTACAAATGGGTAAAGAAATCTCGAGGCAATTTGGGGGAAGAGGATCATCACATAGCTTCAAAGAACATTAGAACTTATAGAGAGGAAAACTTAGACTTCTTCCCTTATAATATCGAGAATGAGAATATGTACTCCATCCATGAGATTGCATGAGGAATAAATTAAATACCACGTGTAAAAGACCCTGCCACAATGTCCCAAATATGGAAAATATCTACTGGCTGCTAGGTGCAAGTATACATTTTTTTACATTTATGCATGAATAAACTGTCAGTGACATAATACATATGATAAAATCATGTAACTATCCATATTCTAGTTGTATCAAATAATCAATATACTATTAATAAGCCTAATAGCTACAATGAATAGAACTGCTGCTAGGTAACTATGTTCAACACTGCAGGTATCAAGTTCATTTCTATGTCTTCTCATTGGCACCAGGAACGCCCAGTGAGGATTACAGAGTATTCTTTCCATGTTTTATTCCTTCTTAGCTATGAAATAAGCTCAGAATAAGGTGTCCAAGACTGCTCAATGGTATAGGAAAACCATATAGATAGAAATAATGTAAAAAAAATGTGTCTGGAAGAAAATGCCCCATATCTCTAGAGCCAGTCTTTTGGTCAGACATGTGCTACCTCCTGTGTACTAAGAGAAAGTGTCTTCTGTGGCCACCAGTGGACATCCGTTGTATTATTTCATTGGCATCCTTCTAATACGCATGAGTGGTAAAATTCCCACAATTCCACGCTTCCCCAGTTCAGGTTCTCAGTGGTCTATTTAAGAAGCACTCTTCCTTTGGAACAGATGGCAGACAATTTGCTCTAGTTTAAACACTAACTCCGACTCTGGGATGAGAACAGTGGCTGCATTCCTGACTCTCAAAACCAAACCCCTCTGGTGTACGCACCTTAGCACAAGCCTGCAAAGAACATACTTCTGAACCACGTGTGTTCTTAGTACAGGCATTATTTCAACATCCAATGATGAAATTCACACCCATGCAGACCCTCAGTGGCAAAGGCCAGTGTTCCACAGTGAAAAATAAATTGCTTTTTGTATGTTTGTGTGATCTGTGATGCTTAATAAGAACAATTAAAAAGAAAAAAACTACCTCTTTTGTGAGATGGAGGGAGAGGGAGAGAATGCTTCAGGCTTTCCCCACGGGAACTCTACTTGCTGCTATTAATACAATTAACCTTTCATTGTTAATAGCCAAGGTCACTTCCCTTGAAACCATCAGGCCAGTTTCTCACTTGAACGTGTGTGCTCTTACTATCCCCCACACCCCACCCACACCAGGGTCTTGTCTGTAATCTGTAATTCCTGTTTGCTGGGCTGTGGGCGTTCCAGGACATCCCCTCACAGTTATGAAACTACTGACCGGTGGAGCCTTCTCTGCAGATGGATTTCATTCGGGACTTGAGCTATTATATTAATGGGTTTAATTTAAACAGGACTAGCCTCGCTGGCCAAATTACTGCCATTTAAATCAATTGGTTTAGGGGAAAGACAGCCTGACCAGAGCTATTAGACTTCAATTTATTACTGTATCGGCTTTTAAACTGGGCAGAGTAAGTTTGCTAATGTCTGTCCTCTGTCCTCTGAGCTCAAGTGCAAAACAAAATAATGAGATTCTCTGGAGTTTGAGAAGAAAAAGAGAGAACGTGAAAAAATATATATTAATTTCGAGTCACTGTCTCATGAGGCCAGACAGGGTGCCCCCCACTCAAGGAATCCCCACCATGAGACCCTACAGATGTCTTTGATTTCCTTCATTAACTGAGATTCAAATGACCTCACAGACGTATTACTTTAAAAAGCCTTTTTACTTGGATCTTTCCTCTTCATGAAAAAAAAATAAGCACCCCTTTTTTCCCCTCTCACGCACATTTCAACCTGATTCAAATAGAGAGGCAAAAGGGGAGAAAATGCTTTAGATGTGCTCTTTGATTTTTTCCAATCTCGCCTGAATAAAATGGAATGAGAAATCAAGAACACTCAATTAATTGCAACACTGGGTGTCACTAGGAGAAGGAGGGGGAGATGAAAGGCGCATTAGAGATGCGCAGCCTTAACAAATGCATGGATTCAAAGAAGGAAGAAGAAGGGGAAATAAAAAAGCGTGTCTGTATTTTATTGCACTCCGTAAGCTTTTCGCTTGTATTTATAGCTGCAATTATATCTCAATGAGGTTTGTCTACAGTGTTGGCTTCACGCTAATTTTCCCCCTCACTGCATTCTTGGAATAGGCTCGGACTGTTTATGAACCAGACATATTGACCTCATTTACAGCTAGCAGTTTAAATCCATAATTTTTCCACCCACAATCCCTCTTTGACATTCCGTCGGTGCGGCCGGCTCAGCGAGACTGAACTAAAAGTCTCACACTTCATTGAACACCATTATGCGGCTTTATGCTTATGAGCCTGTTTCCCTCGGCTGCCTTTCAGCTTTGCTGGAGATCCGTTTGGCCACAGGCCGGCAGTGATTAAGTGGAAGAATCCAATAAATCACCCTGTCAGCCAGCAGGCTCTCCTCACTGTGTCTACACATCGACATTTGGATTTGCGCCTCTCTCCTCTCTCCCTCTCTCTCTTTTGATTTTCTATCCCTCTTTCCCTCTCCTCCCCTCTTCCTACAGTACCAATAAAACACCTCTTTCCCTTCCCACAAGGTGAACTTGAACTGCTATTGTGAACAGGGTTCCCTCTGAGCCCTCTGGGGAGACAGGCTCCTTTGATTTGCAGTTCCCAGGTCCTGGCTTTCCCTCCCCTTTCTTCCAATTAATTCACCCCTTAACTCCTAGGCCTTGAGGAGGGGGACAGACCAGCAGAGCAAGTGGGAAAGAGAGAGAGTCAGGTGTTGAAGAGAAAATGCCCCAGCTTCCTGTCTACTCTCAAGCCACTGAAGAAGCCACAGTACCAGAAGGGGAGGAGAAAAGAGCTGTGATTCTCCGTAGGCTCATCACAGCACAGCCCTGATTGATCCTTAGAAAGTCCTTTGGGACCAGGTCCTTCTTAGGGGCTGCACATGCTGAGTTCGCCATTAATAGGCCACGCCCAGTTATCCCAAAGGGTTCCAGGTTCTGTCCTGAAGAAGGGTCATGGGTCCAGCTCAGGCCTGACTAGCCTTCCCTGGTATCATCAGTTGTGGGTGCAGTCAGCAAGTTCCCCTCTGTTCTCACGGGTGAACCGAGTTTATGAAACAGCCTCTCCTTTGACTTGCCTGGTAATTTCCTGACCCTGTCTCTTTGGTATTCTCCGCATAGCCACAGTTGTCTTTTGTCTGGGATTATTTCTGCACTGTGAGCACAAGCATTTGTTTGATGTCCCAGACATCAAATATACTGTACACTCTCTGAGTGGCCAAAGGATGTGGGATTCTTGCTTTTGAAAACTCCACTGGCAGAAATGACAAAAGGCAGTATGAACTCCAGACACAAAAGATGGGACAGAGGATGATGGGACCCATCTGGGGTGGGTATGTCCTTCCCTCCTTCCTAATATCATGGAACAGAGAAGTGCCCTGGCTATGCTGTGCATATGTGTAACAGCAGGAATGGCCTGTGAGCCAGAAAAGAAATCAATACAGTCACCAAGGGGTAGCCTTCCTTTGTTATGGACTTCCAGTCTGAATTGGATAGGAGGAAGCTCTTGCAGGGAGACAGGGAGCCTTTGTATCCAGGCCTCCACCTCCTAACTGATGTGTTTCTTACTGGATGTTTGCATTTTTGTAAGCTGCCTTCTGCCTTTTGCAAGTTAGCTACACAAATAAGCAAATCATCAGAACATTAGAATGAAACTAAAGAAGGAAAATTCTCAGCGTCTTGTGCACAATTCCTAGTAAATAGTCCAAGTACCTGCCATGTAGCAGGAAGTTAGCAAATGGAATTTCTCCTAAACGCCTTGTTAGGATTTAATGCTACTAAGCCCACAAACTTGTGTTTTGAAATCTTAACTCCTTAGGTGATTGTCGTAGGAAATGGGGCTTGTGAAAAGCAATTGGGTCATGGGGGTGGGACCCTCATGAATGGGATTATTGCCCTTACAAAAGAGTCCTAAAGAGCTCTCTAGACCTCTTTTCACTATGTGAGTGCACAATTAGAAGCTTGGCAGTCTGCAATACCAGGAAAAAACATCCCTCACTCCAGTCCCAGACTTGCAGGCTCCAGAATGGTGAGAAATTTCTACTGCTTACAAGCTACACACCCCATAGCACTTCATCATAACAGCCTGAGCTCACCAAGACCTTTCTCTACACAGTGGTTCATGTAAATGATACTCAAGAGAAGTGGATGTGGCCCTTCAGGAGCAGCAACCACCATAGGCCATTTACTTTCCCAATTTAATAGCCAGTATCTCCTCTACCCCCACCCCTCGCTTCCTTGGCTCTCTCACTCTTTGTTCAGTACCCGTCGGTACACCATCATGGATGAGTGAACACATAGCCAAAATCCAAATCCCTGTGGGGAAGATGAACCTCATCCCAATAGTGGCTGCTTTGACAACATCCCAGAGAATCATATGGAAGCATGGGGAAGTAGCTATGGGAAGGTCGCTGCATTCAGCCCTGTCCCCATTTCTGAAGATCACAGAAGGGAAAGAAGGCCCCTGATAATACATAGCTCAAGAATCTTTCTTGCACAATCCCCTAGGTTCTCAGGATTTGAAATTCTTCAAAAATATAAAGACTGTCCATGAATTGTGCAGACACAGCCAAGAAAACAGGTTCTGTGCGTTACTCAGGTATTGCCGTAATTGCAGAGATATAGCTCAGGGAGGCTTTTATTTCAAAAACTATCTGTCAAGTATGGAAATTTACATGATGCTCAGGTAACCTCATTGTCAAAGGCATGCAAACGGCACCTGCTTTCCAAAGAAATAATAGTTATTGCATGAATCAAGTTACCTCAGAGTGACTCAGTTTCTCTGTAATAGCAGAATAATAAAAGTATTTGTTACCTTGCTGTGGTGAACGGCTCTTTTGAGAAAGAATGATATATGTAAAGTGTCTTGAGCCCCTCAGAGAGAAGGTAATCTTGGAATTTATGTCAGCATTATCATTAAACCTTTTCTCCCGGGGACTCAATATTTTTCAATATTGTCTCATTGATTCCAGCAGTCTCATAAACAGGAGGAACAATAGAAAAGAGACAGGATCAGTCAAACACAGGGCAAGGGGCTGGGATTTTCATTCTCGTTCTTCGTCAAACCAGCTCTGTAAATGGAAGGAAGCCCCCATGACTCTCTGCTCCTTCACCTGTAAAATGAAGGCTGCGCTGAATGATGACCAAGGTTTTCTCCACAATGCTAAGTGCACTGACAGAAAAAAGGGACACATTCATCCTTGATGGTATAATTTTGCACAATAGCCTCCTCCTAAGACTCTTTACATCTGGGTTTTAGCCACATGCTCTCCATGGTCCCATTTGCCCTTTGTCAATGATGAGTTAGTTTCATTTCTCTACTCTTGCCTGGCAGCACAGGCATTATCCAGTTTCATGCTTGGCCTTCTCATCTCTTCCTCATTCCATCTCCCCAGCTTCATGGGCTTCTAGCTGGACTGTCCCCTTTGCATGGGGAACTGGTTTCTCTCTCCAGGCCTGACCACCTTTTCATAATCCATGTGAATTATTCCAACTGCCTATGACATATATTTCTACCAACACCCCAAGCTCCACAATGGAAGAGAATGGTCCTAACTCCATTGAATCAACTGAAATTTGTAAAAATAAACACCACAGATGTGTGTACAGTAAAGGGCATAGCATAAGGATGTAATTTTACACAGAGCCTGGGACTGGCAGAGTCGGATAAACTGCTTGCTTTCTGTGCCTGGTTGAATCTAAAGTTGAAATCAGGCAGACTGACATTTCAAAAGGGAAGATGGACATGGCCATGGGGCAAGGCTAACTGGGGAAGAACTACATCTCATATCTACCTTTCACTGCTGCAGGGGCTGCTCTAAGTCATCTGAAACCGATGCCTCCCTCTGTGGAGCTGTATTTGCTCCTGGCCCAGGGCTAGGAGAAGGTAAAAGGTAGGCAGAGCAGGAGACATGTGTTCCAATAGAGGCATTCAGCAAGTGATAGATCACCAGCAATGTTTGTGAGCTTCATGTTAGTTATCACCCAGTCCCAAACTTCAGAGCACTGAGTACACAGCTCTGGCTCACTCCCACTCGCAAAGCTCATGTAGCTGGTGCCTGTCTCTTGGGCAGTGCTAACTGTCATCAGATGTGGAAGGGGATTCTGCAGGAGTTAAGAAAAGAAAGCTACATTACACCAAGATTTTTTTCTTCTCCAGCTGCATTTCCTGGTTCTGTTTATGCACCATCTTTCCCTTATGACACCACAAACCATGAACTTACCTCATTCCAACACCTATCCGACTTCTAAAATCAATGCAATCTACTCCCAAAAAAACTTCCACCATTCATTACATCCTCTTGTTAAATCTCTGTGTACCATGTTTGGCAAGCAATTGAGGCTTTCATTATCTCTTATCTAGACCATTATACTAATCCAAATGGCAGCCAGATCCAGACTCTCTCCTCTCCCTTCAGGTTATGTGCAGTTACAAGCATCTCCCTCCCCTGCCAATAAGACCTCACAGATCCCAATGTTCAGAGACAAACCAGCTCTCATGTCTGCTCTTTATAACAGTTATGGTCAAATTAATTTTTCCAATCATATTCTCTCCAGTGGTCTTTGTGAATTTTGTATTCTGTCCACTATCTCATCATTCCCTTTTCCAGATTCTATGCCCTCCTTTCCCTATGCCATTCCTCCTAGCTAGATAAGCTGCCACAAAGGGGATGGGATGCATTTGTCCAGGTTCCAGGAATCTCTATAATTCTGTTTTCTAGATATCTATAATTGTTTTCAGCTCTAAAAATCCAAACTTAATTAGCTTGACTCTTTTTAACAAAGATTATGCATGGACTACATGTCCCATGACCCCGACTGCGTTGCTGAGTTGTAAAAATTGAACAGTATTCTAACTAATTTTCCTAGGGTCCATACAGAGTGGGAGATCAGTAAGGACTTAATCCATGAGTAGAAGTTGCATGGGCTCAGGATTTCACAGATGATATACTAAGGGGAAATAGCTCAAAGGACCCAACGCTTGAGTCTTAGACACTTTTACTTTGAAAGTATATTTCCAAGTAAAATGTTGGTGACAACTATGCTATCTAAGACTCAAGTGAGACTTTCATAATCTCTTACCTAGACCATTATACTAGTGCCCAAACACAGCCCAATCCCAATGCTTTCTTCTCCCTTCGGTTAATGTGCAGTTATAATTGTCTTTCTTCCCTGCCAGTGAGATTCCACACACCCACTGTTCAGAAGCAAACTCTGACTTGTGGACTTCAAAGTCCAAACTTAGCATCACCTTGAATATTGTGTGTTGGGTAGGAAAATATTGGTTGTGTGGTTAGAAGGCTGGGTGTGGCAGAAGTCAGGGCTTAAATGAGTTTTCTTCAGATTCTGTGCTTTATCATGTCCATCATGATGGGTTACTCTCATACCTGTGAAATGTTCCTCCAGATGACACAAGTTTGAACTGCGCCTTGAACCTTACTGTTAATAGCTTCAAAGTTAATGTTGGAGCTTTGCTGAATCAGCTACTTGTTCTACAGTCATGCCTGCACAAACTAGTTTGCGTTAGGAAGCAGAACTCATCAGTTTAGTTAGATGAGGGTCAAAGACCACCACTTCTCAAACTAAACTGAGGGTAAGAGAGGTAGTCCTTCCAAAAAAGAATTGCCACAAGAGAAGGAAGCCTGCTAGAACTATTTCAGGTGTTCTCTCTAGGATCTTAGAAAAACAGTGGCTTGAAGACTTCTGTTACTTTTCATATTGATACATACCCATTAGCTCTCTCTCACCCATGCCATAATTCTTTCGCTATTAACACACATTTCCTAGGGAAAATAACAAAATGCTATTTCTTGTCATTTGGGCCAATGAAAAGAGATTTGTGACATATACCTGTAAGTTCTAAGTTCCTGGACCAGTGATCTAGGATAGGCATGTGACATATGCCAGACTTAACCTGATATAGATTATTCATTCCAATTATTAATGAAGTGGTCATTTTTAAAAACACACATAAACACTTTGCATTAATTATATATTCTGCCTACCTTGAAGTGAATTTGAGATGAGCTCTCAAGCATTGGCATCCAGGACTTATTTGCATGAGACTACAATATTAATTCTTACCACGTGTATTGCACCTCGAGTCTTCAAGACACTTCACAACCATTAGCTAATTACTCTTCAAGATGCTCTCTGGAGGTGGATAAGTATTACCTGGAGTTGCAGATTAGGAGCAGAATGCCTGAGAGAGTGTACAGCCTCCAAGAAACCCATCAATACACCCCAATACATTCCTCAGAACATTTTTTTCCTTTGTGTGAAAGTACTGTGCAAAGCAATCCCAGGGTCCTCCACACCAGAGAAAGCAGCAATGTTCTATACACAAACTGCACAGGGACTGGCTGCTACAAAGAGGGCTACCCCCTTTTATAGAGTGTTTCCATGGATGGCCAAGACCATTGCCCACAGTACATGTGTGGGGAGGAGAAGTAGATTGCTTAGAGTGTTTTCTACCCACCAGTGAAAGCAGAAATGACACCTAGAAATCTATAGCAAAGTGAAGGGAGGATGGCCGAAAGGGAAGGAGAGAAGGGAGACGAAGAAAGTTTGGTTGACTCCATGTGAAAATGGTTAATGGATTCATGTTAATGAGAAGACACCAAACAACCCGTTCTGAGGACTTCAAGGGTTTCTCAGGTACCCATTTTGCTGCTTGGCCCGTGACAGTCAGTATAAGTGTCTATGTTGCCAAGTGGCCAGGTCCCAGTTAGACATCAGATTATTCTGTTGCTCTGTGTGCTTTCTCTCTCTCTCCTCTTCTCTCTGCCCTAGAATGAAAACCACAGATCCCACGCAGGTCACAGAGAAGAATACAAACATCCTGATAAAGTGCCTGGCAAAAGCAGGATCCTCCAGTCCTTTGTGTACAGCAAAGAGGTAATTTGTGACGTAATAATTCCTTCTCTAACCAGCAGCATCTTCTACCTGGAGATCAGGTGGCTGCTCCTGGCTCTCTACTTTTCCCTGTAATTCAAGCAAGCTATACATCTTCCTAACTGAAGCACTCATAAGGCTTGAAAACGAAGTCCTGTAGGGAACTCCTTCTAATTGCCAGAGTGAGTCACTTTCCTCTCCAAGCAAAGAGGTTTCTGTTGGTGACATTAGAGAGCAGGCGCTTGTCTGTATTGTAACAGCTTAATTATAAGTATGGGTATAATCACACAATCTGTCATTATACCTTTTTTCACCCTGAGAATTTGTACTGCAATCACCATAACACTGTAACAACATGAACAACAGACTGTCTGGCCTCCCTGAGATCGTTTCCTTTGCCATGCCTGGTGGGGATGAGCAGGCAGATTTGGATGGAAGAGCAACTGCGTATCTAGCTGAGGAGGGGGGAAAGCCTGAGTCTTTCACAGGGCTTCCTGTTCATTTGGCTTCCTCTAAAGGATAGTCAAGTCCCTCACCCTTCTCCCAGCCCAGTACACCCTCCCTCTGGTTTTATCTGTTTGAAAATTACACAAGAAGAAACTACCCTTCTGCTATTTTATACCCAAACCAAGTGAAGTGGAAATTGCATGAGGAAACCTCCCCATCTGTTAGCCCTCAGCTCAGCAGTGGATAGAATCTATTACAATGTGCATCCTGCTCCCTGCCTCTTCCAGGCAGCCTGTGGGGTGACGAATGGGTGGGGAGAGAGCCTTGTGTCTCAGGGAGGGGGTGATTGCCTCTGCAACTCCAGCCACAGAACTAGCAAACCCACTCATTACACAGCACAAATTGGGCAGATACAAAACCACAGTGCCTGAGGAAGAGGAGAAAAGGCTTTGCCACTGATGGTCGGTCAGGTGGCTTACTGCCCGCACCAGGGGCTCCATCATTCTCCCTAATTCCTAGCTACGATCACAAGCAGAGATGTGTTGTGAAAAGTTCGGAACCCACCTGCCCATGCCCAAAATCCAATTTCAAAAGGATACTGTCTTTCTATAAGGACTCAAGTTCAACACTTAACTGTGGGAAAATGTCTTGGCAATGGCTCCAGGGCTAGAGAATAACTCCTGTGAAACAGTTCCTTCTTCAGAACAGAAGAATTTTGAATTGTGCTGTGTTTCACATCTGGGAATCTCATGAAATTAGCTGGAGTAAACCATCCCTGGCTAGCTGTTCTGGGTCTGTCTGCATGGAGGCTTCTTTTATGAGGAAATGCTTGATTGCTTCTTGAAATTGTCAAGGATGAACTGTAGAACCAAGGTTCATGCTTCAAATGTTCTTTGTCTAATGGTAATGTCATTCTTCTCCCAGAAATTATGGCTACTGTTTGCTTTTGAATTTTCTTTGGTCCATAAAATCAAACATGAGGCTAGAGAGCCCATTCTCACTCATAGGTGAGATTTCTCCCTGGCCTCAAATACAGTGGAATTGGGTGATAGATAGCATCATATCCACCCTCTGGCCTCAAAGGACATAAAGCAATTATCTCTTTCCTTTGTTTACATTTTCATTCACTTTGGTTTTGTTGTTGTTTCGTTTTGGTGCATTCTCAAACTGTACTACAGGCCTAGAACTCAGTATGTAAATGGGACAAGCCTCAAATTCATAGCAATCTACCTGCCTCAGCCTCCTGAGTTCTGGATTACAAGAGTTCATTCAATTTATTTTTTTATTTATCCAGTTGAAATCCATGCCAAAATTATTGAGGCCGACACACTATCTCCTTGAAACAAAAAATAAAATAAGAATGGTCTATAAGATACAAAGGCTGAGAACATGTTAGTGTCACATGTATGAATTCATTATTCTGACTTCGCAAGGTTGTTCTTTTGACTGACCGTTGATTCAATATGCTCCATCATCTAAGATTTTTTTCTGATTCAAGTATTTTCTGATTAGGCATAAAACTAAAAACAAAGTAGATACGGTCCCTGCCTATATGAAGTCCAGATCCACTGAAGGAAGTAGTCAATAAAGTGTTTAAGAATAGGGTAAATGGGGCTAGGATGGAGAAAGAGAGGAGAAAGAACACAAGAAAGAGGACACGGAGAGAAAGAGAGACTATTTAAAGATAGGAAATACAATGATAGGTTAAAATAAACTGAAAGGTATTTGTAGCCCATATCAGGAGGCAAATAACACAATGAAGAACAGTGGAGGTGACTATTCCAATCATAAGAATGAAATGATAATTGTCCCAATTTGACAGAGACATGAACTTAAGATCATCTAAAATGGCTAAAAGGAGGAAGGGGTTGTGAAAGAGAGGAAAGGCAATGTTTTCATCAGAGTTTTCTGAGGAAACAACAACTATGTGTGTGTATGTCTGTGTGTGTGTGTGTGTGTGTGTGTGTGTGTGTGTGTGT
>LOJH01005779.1:12504-31856 GCA_001685095.1 Ellobius talpinus | reverse complement strand
CTCTCTCTCTCTCTCTCTCTCTCTCTCTCTCTCTCTCTCTCTCTCATTTTTTTCCAGCCTGGCTATATTCTGTTAAGCCATTGTCCAAAAGCAGACTCTTTTCTTTATTAACCAATGGAAATAAAACATATTCATAGCATACAGAAGGGAATCCCATATCAATATGGTTTGAAATGACTACTAAGATCTGCATTTTTCTTTTGGTGAAGCCTCTTTGGATCAAATGACTGGCAAAAATTTGGACTATGAAGATTTAATATTGCATTCTTGAAGCATACCCTTTTCAGTGGCAGGTTTGTGTAGATGTGGCTTGCGACAGTAGTAATAGAAGAAACCTAAATGGGTTCAGAGGTATCTTCTACTGTGAGGGCCTAAAAATGGAAAAATTCAATCTCCATTTTTTTAGGGAAAAACACTGAGCAAACTATTAACACTTTCTCTTCTTTAATACTGTAAAGCCTTGTTTTTAAGACAAAATATGTCCAAAGCCTCATGCTTAGTTACCCAAGCATGGAAGATGCTTAACTGAATCAATCTCTTAGAGACTTTGGCATATCCGTTTTGGTAGGACTAGTGTTGGTCTCCTATTAGAAGGATGATCTCTCAGGAAAAATCTCATCTAAACTGATTATAAATCAGAAGAGTATTACAAAATTCCAATTACTTGATTAATTTGACCATTTTTGTGAGGTCATGGAATCTGGTAGCAATGGAGAACAAATCTGTAAACTCTAACACTAAGGGCATCACACTGTCCTCGCCTGAACCTCAGTTTCTTTGTGAGCAAAACTGGGCCATGGCATTTAATAGGCACCAAGCTCACAACCCTGAATGTGGAGAATTCTATTTGACTGACATTTCCATAATTTAAAGCCGGAATGGAAATGAATGCTTTTCAGGTGAGAGTTTTGTGATCATCGTGTCTAATTCCCACAGGGGAATGTCAAGGCTGTGGATAGGGATGACTGCACCTAGCGATTGTCTGCTCAGTTTCTATCATATGGTGACCTAAGCCAAGGGGGAGATGCCTAGGTGTGAGAAAAGCAACATTCTGTGAAACCTCCTGTAAATGTAACCTTCTAACCCAGTATCCAGCTGCAGTCCCGGGCCTGTCAAGCTAAACTTTCCTGAAGAGAATGGTCTCTCAGGGCCATTTCCATTGGTTTGAGGCTCCTTCTGATGGGTTTGTGCATGTAAATGAGATGTTGTGGACAAGAAGGAAAAAAGGATCAGTAATGATAGCTTAGAAAGGAAATGGAAAGTAGGTGAAGGTGGGAGTATGTGTGTGTACGTATGTTCATAAACATGCATACATGTCTTTTTGGACATGGACATGCATGAGTTTTGAGGAAGTACAAGTTGTTTTAGGCAGAGAGTTTTATACATACAGAACTCCAGTGGTTGGAAAGAAATTCAAGTAAAGATTAGGAAAAACGCAGCAGCTAGATTAAGGGTTTGGACTCTAGGGCATAGCTGAAAGCCACTGAAGGCTTTTAGCGGGGAAATAGGTTCCTTTGAAGAATTCTGACTTTGGCTGCAATAAACCTGGGTCTGAGGAAGAGAAGCCTGAGATGGTGGAGATTTTCTGGGAAAGAAGCCTGCGTTTTAGACAGAGGAAAGCAGCTGTCATTAAAGCTCTCCTGGGCTCCTGAGGCAGTTGTAGGTCACCTCCTCCAATCTCTCATTGAATATTATGCATTGGCCTCTGTGGTATTTACCATGACCTAGACGAATGTCAGCTTGAACGTCCATTTTACCGCTGGAAAGTAATGTCCTTGAAAAGAAAAAGTGCTATTTTCACCTTTTATCTAGTTTGCCAGAGTTCTCCCTAATAACTGGTAGCTTGCTAGATGTTTGCTGAAGGAAGACCATGTATTCTTTATACATTTCATCCACCTCTGAGTCCTACTACTTGTCAACTGTAAGAATCCTATTTAAACACATTTTCTATCAAAGGTCTCTGCAGAAGGCATATTTTCACTTCTAGGCTTCACAACTAAATTCTTGTAGTACTTTTCAGTCTGGCTTTGTTTGAAATCATTCACCGCCCATGTGAATTCTTAGGACTATATGTTACATTTCTGGAACCTTGAATGAAAATTATCATGCTTTGTAAGATCGGTGAGATGGGAGGAATCTAGCCAGTACTAACTAACTAGATGGCTGCCCAACACCCACCTGCAGCCCTTTTACAAAAGTCAAGCCAGAGACTTTAAGAGAAAGCCCATCAAAGAAGTGAGCAGTTCCCTATAAATTTTCCAATGATACTGAAATAATTAACTTTACTTATCAACCTGATAAGCTTAATAAACATCTAAGAGGTTATTAAAATGCACTTGAGGCCTCTGATCTAATGAAGGGCTTGTTCCCTTGAAGGACTTGTAATAGGGTGCATTATTGCAAGGTGAGGGAAAGTAGGAGGTGGAGCTTATTTTGAAAGATGTAAGTCATTGAAGGCATGTCTAGGGGAGCTGTATCTTTTCTTGATGCTTTCCTGCCCCTTTCTGCTCCCTGTCAGCTATGACATAAACTGCCCCACCAATGCTTTCTCTGCCATGTTGCAAAAAACCCTTTCAAACAGTGAGCCTAAGAAAGTCTTACCTCTTGCACATAGTTGATCATGGTGACAATAAAGCTATTGAATACGTGTTCTGTATGTAAAGACTGGGACAAGGGTGGAAAGACAAGGACCTGGGTGAGTGTGGGTGGATCCAGCCCACTGACCAATCAAACAAGGATGTCAGAATGCAAGAGACTCAGCTTTTCATTGTGTCCTGAGATTACCAAGAACAATCTCACTAACAAGTTACTCAGCCATCTCTTCCCACAAAACTAAAATAAGTTCCTATTTGTCCTTATATACATGGGGAAGCACAGACTTTCCAACAGGAGAGAAACGGCACCATTGAAGAATAAAAGTTCCATTGTTCTGTTGCTTCTAAAGCAAATGATGAAAATTATAAGCTAATTTACATATGGAAGATTAGCAGAGTATCCCTTTATTCCTATTAATATATTTTCCCTTCCTAATTATAAAGATTTGAATCTTTTTAAAACAACTTTATACAAAACATTCCTGTGGATATAAGAACTGCATGTTAAATGCTAATTTTGGATGAGTTATTTGCATAACCTTACAAAGGAGCTAAATTGCTTGTATTTAATAATAAATAGAGAGTTTAAAAAGGATTGTGGATATCTTGAGAGAATGTGAAACAGAGAAAAAATTTGCTTCTATTTTAAGATATGGAATTTTTTTCCTCTTTGAATTTAAAACTATTCTCTATGCTCTAGGGAAAACTTGTCCTAACTTTCTGATAAGCTTAATATTCCAAGGCTCTTACAATACTGCAATTCAAATCCATTGAAGGTGAAGAGCTAATATGTTTTAAAATGAGCATGGATAATTTTCAAAAAAATAAACTGCATCTAAAATAGATTCACATTTGAAAAGTGGTGACTTTTGAAGATTTTAGATTCAGCACATGATGGCAAAATAAAATCGTAAGAATGATCCCAAGAATTCAATGATAACCAGAATTCATACAGAAAAACAGATGAGGGACTTCTCTTTCACAGTGCTCACACCTCATCTAGTCATCATCTTTTTTTTTGCAAATGAACAGAAGAAACAAGGGTGAAAACACATGAGATAAATATGGTGATATTATATTGAATTGTTATTTGATGCTATGGTTTAGAAAACCAGGAACCAAACTCTACCCAGCATTCAATACGGAAGACACTTCATTGCTCTCCCCTGCTCTCCTGAGCCAATGCTTATTTCAAATCACATTTCTTAGATCTTCTTGGATGCCCTTCTACCTCCTTGCCACCTGCCCTTCTGAATCTTTTGAAGATTGTTCCTTATTTTTGGTCTCCCATTGTTGCCTTTCTTTCTCTAGGATTCAGTCCTGGGTCTTCTTTCCCCTTTCCTTCTCTTTAGGTGATCTTTTCAGTGCCCTTTGTTTTTATATTCTGACTCTGTGCTCCTTGAGTTCATTTATACCCACGTCTGCCTCAGAGCTCTGATTTGCACATCCCAGCTAGTCTTTAGCCTTCCTTTTCAGAAACCCTATGGTGGGATACCATGCTCAGCCGTGATACAGGGGGAAGGTCTTGGTTTTGCCTCAACTTGATATGCCAGGCTTTGTTGACTCCCCATGGAAGGCATTACCCTCTCTGAGGAGGGAAGGGGAACGTGGAGGAGGGAAAGGTTGGGGAACTGTGGTTGGTATGTAAAATGAATAAAAAATAAGAAAAAAAGAAGTCTGCTAACATCTCAAGTACAGAGAGTCCATCCACAGCAGCACATTCTATGGGCTCACAGCCTGGACCTACCCTGGCTGCACTGGGGCTGGGCTTCCTAGTCTCTAAGAGCAACCCAATCTCTTAACAAAGGCCAGCAAATACCCAACATGCCCTCATCCTTACCTACCTGAGAAAATTCGACTGTCATCATTCCATGATTTTTCTAGTCTCAAGGAGGACCTCGCATAAGCTGGGAATAGTTCCCCCACTGTAACTATTTTTCTGCTTCCTTTTTAAGTGAACTCAGTCAAATCTCAGACACAACTTTCTCAAAAAAGGTCTTCCTCAACAATGTATCACCTGCTGTTTGTACCTGGTTCGACTTCTCTTTCTTTATTAAATTTCTATTGGCTGCTCCTTCTCTAAAATGATAGTACCTAAGGCTAGGGATTAAATACATTTTCTCCTATAAAGTGCCCAGAATTTAAAACAGTCTCCATCATTTAATCGGTCTCTAAAGCTATTTGTAGATTAAGCAATGGAATGAAAAGGGGGAGAGTTGGAACAATTACAGCATGTTCTACAAAGTTCTTAGGGACAGAGTGAAACTATGTAGCTGTTGAGCACATGGCAGCACAGTGGCTATAATTTCCTACTTGAAAACTTAATACACTTTAGGAGAGAAATTATGTTCTATGGCAACATATTTGTGTCTTGACCATGTCAAGCATTTTAGAATAAAGCTTTTAAAAGTCAAGTGTCTATTGTATTGAAAAGTTTAAAGGTTTTTGCATGATTTAAACTAAATAGCACTCTCATTATTTACTTCTAAAGCTCTTACATGGCCTCAAGGCACAGAGTCAAGCCCTACAAATGAAGACAGGGATGTCAGTAAACAGGCTGAAGTGGGCTGTCGTTGCAGGTCTCCAATTTTCCTGGTGTGAGACGGAAAACATTATGGCAAGGTGACTGTGGGGTAGAATTACTCATCAAGGTGGACTGAGAACAAACAACTTTAACTCAGAGAATATGCGATTCAATGACTCTCAACATATTCATAGAGTCGATGCAGCTCCTTGGACATCTAAGCTATTTTCACATAATTGACCTTCAAGTACTAAATATTGCTTCTAAGCTATCCAGAACAATTACCTGTACAAGGAAGATGGCAGATGTCAAGAGGAAATCTTTCACAATTCTGAAAATAAATAAATAAATACACAACCACTGAAACATGCTACATAATAACCTCTGCCCCGCTGACTCCTTGACTGACATTTTGAAGCTGATTACATAGCCTTGTTCAGTCAGATACCCTACTGCAATCAACATCCGTCTTGTGTTAGCCTAATGGGGACTTTGCCTTAATAATAAACATAGAATTGGCTTCTTACTGATAATTATGATAATAATTTTCAAAGGGTAAGTCTTTTCCTTAATAAATAATCCTCCTTTGAGCAAGCATCCTTGAATCTTATCTCTGCTGTTTTACAAATTAACATTTTAAAAAACCAATTTTGATACTTGAGACTATTGCGAGAATAAGTGGAACCCAGAAGTGACAGATTCTGCTTTGATGTAGATGCAGGTATAAACTGAGCACCAACAGTAGATGGCAAACAGACAAATCTACTCCTTAGTCTGTTCTTTAGTCTCCAGATCACAAAGATAACTTCCAATATATGTTTGATAAAAATGTCCCTCATTTTTCCCAAATTAATGAATTAAAACCAACAGAGATCCCCATGTAAGTATATTGCTATCAGTGTAGTATAACACAAAGGATGTAGGAACATTATTCTTTTCATTTGTATTCACTTGATAATGACTAATTCACAAACTTTTTAAATGTTTATCCTCTTTAGAAAAAAAAAACCCATCTACCTAAGTACCTAGTTCACTTTCTAATCTGGTTATCAATTTTTCTCTCAAATTATAGGAATTCCTCATGTATTTTGGAGTTCAATCACTTATCTGAATCACAGTTTGTCAACATGCTTCCCATTCTGCAATTATTATTAGTATTAGTATTACTATTAGTATTATTATTATTTCACTCTGCTAGCTGGGTAGAAACTTTTGGGTTGAGGCAGTTCTACTTGGTTGTTTGTGTTTTGTTGCTTATATTGAGGATATCATATTTATTGCCTTAGTCTGTGTATTGCTTCTATTGCTGTGATAAAACAAACACCATGACTAAAAACAACTTGGGGAAGGAAAGGGTTGATTTCTACTTCTATTTCTACATCATAGACCATCATCAAAAGAAGTCAGGGCCGGAACTGGAGCCGAAGCCATGGAAAAATGATGCTTACTGGCTTGCTCAGCCTGCTTTCCTATACCACCCAAGACTACCTGCTCAAGGATGGCATCACTACCCCTCCAGTGAGATGGGCCCTCCTGTATCAACCATCAATCAAGAAATAATGCCTGACAGACTTGCATATAGGAAAGCGACTAAGGCATTTTTCAATTGAGAATGTGAATCTCTTGATTTCATGATTTAATCACCTCCAAATACACAAAAGCACACCTTTACACTGTAGAATTATATACTTCAGCATAAAAATTTAGGGGATACAATTTTCCATTAAGAGCGTCCATTAAATCATTGTCTAACTCGATGTCAAGATTTTGTGTATGTGTGTGTGTGCGTGTATGTATATACTCTTTTGGACTCCCATGGTTTCATGCCTTGCTTTCATCTTATTAATCTATATCAAACTGACTGTTGTATATGATATACGACAAGCTAATAATCTTTTTATCTACACAATTTCTGGAAAGAAAATTTTTGTTTCTGTGGCACTCTTGTAAAAAGCCATTTGATAATATGTTTCTGGACCCTTGCTTTTGTTATCTTTTTATCGTTCTAAAAATGCCATGACCAAACGTGACTTTATAGAATAAAGACTTCATTTTTGCTTACAGTTCCATAAGGATAAGAATCCATTACGGTGAGGAGGCATGCCATACAATGGTAGACATAACAACAGGATCAGAAAGCTGAGTGCGATCACATCTCCAATCACAAGAACAAAGCAGAGAATGGTTGGAAGTAGGCCTGCACCCAGTGACACACTTCCTCCAGCAATACCACACCTTCTAAATCTTCCCAAACAATTCCACCACGTAGGGAAAAAGTGTTCAAATACATGAACCTATATGGAACATATCTCATTCAAACCACTAGAGCCTTTTTTGATAGGGACTCAAAAATACAAGGATGAGCTTTGAAATGTATTTTAAATTTAAAAAATTAAAATGTGACTCTGTAACATTTTAAATCAGAAAGTGTGATGCCTGTGCTTCCCCCCACCCCAGATTGAAGTTCCATAAAAACTATAGAATTATAGAAAGTGTCCACTGGATGTTATCTAATTCATGGTTTCTATTGCTGTTTTGAAACACCATGACCAAAAGGAACTTGGATAGGAAAGGATTCATTGTATCTTATACCTCCAGTTAACAGTCAACCACTGAAGGAAGTCAGCACAGAAACTCAAGCAGGGCAGGGACCTGGAGATAGGAACTGATACAAGGGTCATGGAGGAGCGTTGCTTACTGAATTGTTCCCATGCTTTCGCAGTCTGATTTCTTATTGCATCCAGGACTACCTACCCAGAAATGGCATCACCCACTGTGGACTGGGCCATCCCACAATCATTGTTAGTTAAGGGAATGTTCTACAGGCTTGGCCACAGGCCAATCTTAGAAGATACGTCCTCAACTTTTCCCTCTTTCTGGATAACCCTAGATGTGTCAAGATGACAGAAATCTAACCAGGGTAGATGTGGAGAATTTGCAACCTTTTTCCTCCTGTTGGCAAGAATGTAGAATAATGTGGGTATAATAGAAACAACGTGGATATGTCTTAATAAGTTAAATAGAACTACGTAGTATGACCCAATAACTTGATTTTGTGTCCTTATTTAAAAAATTGAAATCAAAATCTTGAAGTGATATAAATATACCTATATTAACTAATTGTATGAGTCAATTTTTGAATATGGGAAAATACATCTTTAACAGATGAATAGTCAAAGAATATCTAATATGTATATGTACATATCATATAGCACACTCCTCAACCTTTAAAAAGGTAAACAATACCACTATGAGTACCTGGATGAACCTGGACAACATACTCAGAAAAGTAGTTTCATACAGAGAGACATGCATTGCCTAATTACACTTATATGAGTTATATTGAATAAAATTTACAAAATCTAATAGTGGGGCAGTGGTTGCCAGGGTCTGAGGAGCAGCAAATGTGGAGTTAGTAATCACTAGGCTCAAAATTTAAGTTAGGCAAGATGAATTAAGTTCTAGAGATCTTCTTACAACTTAGAACGTAAAGCCAGCTTTATATTGTGCAGTTTATAACATTGTTAGGAAGGTCAATTTTATGAGTTCTTGCCGAAAGAAAGAAAGAAAAAAAGAGAGAGAGAGAAAGAAAGAAAGAAAGAAAGAAAGAAGCAAGTAGTGAAAAATATATCTGCCAAAAATTACAAGAGAGCTGAATATGAAGTCTGTGTCTTTCTTGGGCAAAATGATGCTTAGGTTGAAGAGATGGGTGGTTCAGTGGTCAAAGTGTTTGCCATACAAGCATGAGGAGCAAGTTCAGATCCCTAGAACCCAAAGAGCTAGTTATTGGAGGAGGAAACATGTTCTTGCCCATCACCATAAAGGAATGAGCAGGGAAGAGAGGCAAACAAGCAGGCCAGGGCCAGCCTGCCCCTCCCACCCGGGTGAGGAGGAAGCATGTTCCTGCCCAGTGCATGACAGACTGAGCGAGGCAAGGAGACACACATGCAGGCCCGAAGCAGAGACCGTCTTAGGCTGTGAGGAGAAAACATGGACCACCAGGGCAGGTAGGCACTTCTATGGTGAGCAAATGAATGGTGTGGTTTGGGAGAGAGAGACAGAATGGTTCATTTCCTGTGGAAAGAGGCATAGCTGAAGAGGGGGGAGTGGTGAGGGGTGGGCTGAGGTGGGTGGGAGAGCTGGCCCTGAAGTGACAAGAACAGAAGAGCCCTGCCCCTCACCAGCTGCCACACCCGAGACAGTGGCACCTATTCCTCTTCTGGGCAAGTACTGATCCCGAAGGTGTAGGTGTCGGATAGCCAACCCCTGGAGAGTGAGAGCAAGAGAACTAGCACCACCCCTTTCCCATTGCTGCTGGGTGAACTAGACAGGGCAACGCTGGAGATTGCGGGGAGAACTGGTGGGCTGACCAACCTTGCAACTACCCAGGCCTAGAGTTATGAGTTGGCCCTTCCAAACATCCACCCCATCTACCATCTGCTGGAGCATGTGAAGGAGAGAGTCCTACAGACCCAAAGACGCAGGATCTGCACAACGAAGGGCAACAATGGGATGTCCAAGAGGAGTTCCAGCGAGGTCACAGCATAGAGTAGCAGAAACCAGAGGCCTCGAACCAGATCAATGACTCTTTGCAATGAGCACTTGCGTGTGGAGATATACGGATAAAAGGGTTTGCTATGTGACTCAGTGTGTCACGCTACAGCTTCCATGATAAGATCTATTTTTTTCTTAGATTTTATTTTATTTGTGGGGGAGGTTACAAGGGCAGAGGGTACAAAGATACAAAGGGATGAGAAATGAATGGAATCGAGATGTATGATGTGAAAGACACAAAGAACAAATAAATAGAAAGCTTATTTTTTTTTAAAAAAAGAGCCAGTTCTGGCACCAGACCTTCTCCTCTCGTTCTCTTTCTATTCCCCCGGACCCAGCTCCAAGTCTGGTCCCTAGAGCTGCATCAGAACATCAGCTGCAGCCTTCTCTCACCCCTGCCCACTTCTCTTGTGGATCCCACCGACCATCCTCCCTCTTAAGTTCCCTCCCCCAACTCTTTGCTGTATCTCAGCTCCCAACTTCAACAGGCAATCCCCTGCTAACCCAAGGACCTCGCCTCCCAGAGCAACAAGTAGCTGTCCTATGACTCCTGAGATCCAATCCCCTCAGTCTCATCCCCAGCTCTGTAGCTGGAACCCTGCTGGGCTCTCCCTTTTCTCTTTGACCCCATCCCAAATGGATCACAAAGACCTTCTCCTTCAACCTTCCTTTCCCCAACTCATCCCAGTATCCCAGCCTCCAATACCAGCAGGTATTCCCTATGAACAGGTCAGGAAAACAGGAAACACACAATCATCACATTCTCCATAAATCAAAGAGGAAACAGAAACCAAGGAGGAAAACACCTACCCAACAAAGACAAATTCAGAAATCAGCATTTAGACATAAAATCATCCCAAACCCAGATGCCAAGACACCAGTGTAAAAACACAATCAATAACAGTGAGGACGGTATGTCTCCACAGAGAGCTCAACTATCCTACCACAGCAGGCCCTGAGTATTTCATGGTATTTGAAGCTCAAGAAAAAGGACCTTAAAACAGCTTTAATTAATATGATAGAGGTCTTTAAGAGGAAATAAATAAATCCCTTTATTAAAATCCAGGAAGACACAAACAAACAGTGTTAGGAAATAAACACAACTGTTCAAGACCTGAACTTGGAAATAATGAAAACTCAAACTGAGAGAATTCTGGAAATGGAAGAATTTAGAAATTCGAACATGTACTACTAAGGCAAGCCTCACCAACAGAATACAAGTGATGGGAGAGAACAACTCAGGCATTGAAGATATGATAGAAGAAATGAATATACAGGTGAAAGAAAAAACCCTGATAAACCATCAAAGAAATATGGAACACTATGAACAGACTAAATATAAGAGTAATAGGTATAGACGAGAGAAATAATAGGCACAGAGAAGAAACACAGGTCAAAGGCCCAGAAAATGTTTTCAACAAAATCAAAAAATTTTTCTAACCTGAAGAAGTAGATTATTCTATAGTTACAAGAACCATATAGGGCAACAAATAGACAAAGCAGACTTCAAACTAAAGCTAATCAAAAGAGATGGGAAAGGACACAGATACTCATCAAAGGAAAAATCCACCAAGATGACTCTTCAATTCTTAACATCAATGCCCCAAACACAAGGGCATCCAAGTTTGTAAAAGAAACACAACTACAGCTTAACTCACATATTGACACTCACACACCGGTAGTGGGAGACTTCATTAAGCCCATTCTCACCAAAAGACAGGTCATCTACACAAAAATTTAACAGAGAAATACTGGGGTTAACAGATATTATAAACCAAATGGACCTAACAGGTATTTACAAAGCCTTTCACCCAAACACAAAAGAATATACCTTCTTCTTAGCACCTCATGGAACTTTCTCTAAAATTGACCACATGCTTCAGACACAAAGCAAATCTCAACAGGTACAAAAAAAAATTGAACACCCTTCATTGTTTCAGACCACCTTGGACTAACACTGCGTTTCAACAACAGAAACAAGAGAAAACTTACAGACTCAGGGAAACTGAACAACACTCTACTAATGTAAACTGGGTCAAGACATATATAAAGAAAGAAATTAAATGATTTCTAGAATTTATTGAAAATGAATACACAGCATACTCAGCATACCCAAACTTATGGATCATAATAAAAGAGTTCTAAGAGGCAAGTTTGTAGCGCCAAGAGCCTACATTAAAAAGCAAAACAAAACAAAAACAACCAAAAGAAAAAATGGAGAGTTCTCATACTAGCACGCTTGAAAGAATATTCTGGAACAAAAAGAATAATCATGAAGAGTAGACAACAAGAAATAAACTGAGGGCTACAAAAAACTAAAATAAAAACAATGAGAACTACCCAAAGAATCAATGAAACGAAGAGTTGGTTTTTCAGAAAATCAACAAGATAAACAACCCGTATCTAACCTAACTAAAAGACTGAAAGAGAATATTCAAATTAACAAAATCGGAAATGAAAAGGGGATATAACAACAGACAGTGAATAAGTCCATAGAATAATAAGGATGTACTTGAAAAACCTGTACTCCACAAAACTGAAAAATCTAAAAGAAATGTACAATTTTTTCAATAGATAATAATACTTACTGAAGTTAAATCAAGTTGCACTAAAATCAGGAACTAGACAATGTTATCCACTCTCTCCATATCTATTCAATATAGTACTTGAAGTTTTAGCTAGAGGAATAAGAGAACTGAAAGAGATCAAGAGGATACAAATTGGAAAGGAAGAAGTCAAAGCATTATTTACAGAGGAGATGATAGTGTACATAATTGATCCTAAACTCCACCAGGGAACTCCTACAACTGATAAACACTTTCAGCAACATGGTTAAATGAAAGATTAACTTAAAAACAATCAGTAGACCTCTTATATACAAATAACAAATGTTCTGAGAAAGAAATCGGGGAAACAATACAATAGCTTCAAATAAAACAAAATATTGTGGGGTAACTCTAACCAAGCAAGTAGAAACTTGTATAATAAAAACTTTGAGTCCTTGAAGAAAGAAACTGAAGAAGATGTCAGAAGATGTAAAGATTTCCCATGCTCATGAATCGATAAGATTAACACTACCGAAAGCAATCTACAGATTCTATACAATCCCCATAAAATTCGAATATATTTTTTTCAGATCTTGAAAGAACAATTCTCAACATCATATGGAAAAACAAACAAAAAATCCGGAATAGCTTAAACAACCCTGCACAATGAAAGAAGTGCTAAATGTCTGACCATTCATGATCTCAAGTTCTAGTGCAGAGCTATAGAACTGCAGCAGTTTATTACTGCAGTAATAAAAACCACATGGGATTGGCATAAAAGCAGACACACTGATCAACGGAACCAAAATGAAGACCCAGTCAAAATTCACATGCCTATTGGACATCTGATTTCTGATAAAGAAGTCAGAAATATGCACTGGAAAAAAGACAGCATCTTCACCAAATGATGCTGGTTAAACTTGATGTCTGCATCTAAAAGAATGCAAATAGCTCCATATACATGACCTAGCACAAAACTTAAGTCCAAGTGGATCAAAGACTTAAGCATAAAACCAGATATACTGTACCAAACCTTGAACATATTGGCACAGGAGACAACTTCCTAAACAGAACATTATATCACAAGCACTAAGATCAACAATAAATGGGACCTCATGAAATGGAAAAGCTTATGTAAGGCAAAAGACACCATCAATAGGACAAAGCAGCAGCCTATAGAATGGGAAGATTTTTACCAGCTCCACATTTGTTGGAGGACTAATATCCTAAACACACTGAAAACTCATAAAGCTAGATATAAAAAAACCAAATAATCCAATTTAAAAATGAGTAACAGACCTCAACAGAGAATTCTCAATAGAGGCATCTCAAATGGCTGAGAAACACATAAAGAAATGTGTAACATCCTTAGTCATCAGGAAAATATAAAACAAAACTACTTCGAGAGACCACCTTATACCTGGCAAAATGGCCAAAATCAATAACACAAGTAACAGTTCATGCTGGCCAAGATGTGGAGCAAGGGGATGCTCCCCCACTGCTGATGGGAGTGGAAACTTGCAGCAACTTTGGAAATCAGTATGGTAGTTCCTCAGAAAGTTGGGAATCAATCCAACTATACCACCCTCGGGCACATACATAAGGATGCTTGATCCGACCCCAAGGACACTTGCTCAACCATGTTCATTGCAGCTTTATTTGTAAGAGCCAGAAACTGAAAACTAGATGTCCCTCAACGGAGCAATAGATAAAGAACATTTACACAGTGGAGAATTAGAGGTTAAAAAAAATAACATCATGAAATTTTCAGGCAAATGGATGAAACTAAAAAAAAATCATCCTGAGTAAGAAAACCCAGACCTTGAAAGATACATATGGTATACAAGTGGGCAATGGAGCAGGGAGTACAGGGAGAGGCGGCTGGAATGGGGACATCACTTGATGGGCGTGGAAATCTACTGCAGTGGAAATTTCCTGGAATCTATAAAGGTGGTCCCCATGAGGACTCGTAGTAATGGAGAATAAGGATCAACAGGCTATCTTTTGTATCCAGGTGATGCTGTTAGTGTCAAGACTAAATTTTGTTCATTTGAGATTTTGGTCAAGGCGGGGTCCCATGACAATCCTCAAACAACCTAAGCTATTGCTAAGACAAAAGGTTGCTCTCTACAAACTGGCAATGGGACCCCAATGCTAAGGACAACACCCACACAACTCATTAAACATAGAAAAGCAGACCTGATGACTACATGGTGCCTTCACCCTTACGTTCTAATCACTTTGTTGCCAGTAGATAATTTGCAGACAGCTGAAAAAGACTGTGTACACCAACCTAGCCACAAAACCTTTGACCTACAATCTGTTCTGCCCGCAAAAATACGTGAGGGCAATAGTAGAAGAAAAGTTGCTGAAGTAGTCAACCAATCTGAATTTACTAAGTCCTACTCCATGAGAAGGAACCCACACCTGGCAGTACTTGGGAAATTTAGAACCAGAGACTAGGTAGCCGGAGAGCTAGGATGAAAACAAATAGTTCTGGTCCAAAAAAAAAGTCCAGGTCTGGTGAAAGTACCTGTAACCCTAGAATTGAGGATGTAGAGAAAGACAGGTGCTTAAGACTTGGTAACTAGAAAATATAGCCTAATACTGTCTCAAAAACTAAGGCTGCTTACTGCAATAACATCTGTGCCACTATTGTTCCATTGAGCATTTATTGGCAGGATGCTACTATAGCTCTCAGGGTTTACAGCTGAATGTGATGGTTGATGGAACATCTCCTCTAGCTGTCTGCATTGCACTTTCCACGGGAGGAAACTTATGCCCAATAGCATTAAACTGGCCAAGAACCCATGCCTTAGGTGAACCTACTATTATTATTTTGCTAAATTGATATAGTATCAAGCTGCCTTCTAAATACATTTCTTTATATCCCCAAACTGGTGTAGTTCTCAGTTCTGCTGACAGAAGTGTGCATGGAAGGTGGTTAATCAAAGACTCGCAAGAGGTCAAAGCGCAAAGAACAAGCATCTGTGTACCACCAAGTCATAAACAGGACATCCATATTATACTCCCCCCCAAACACACAAAGCTTAGGGAACAACTTGGAAAAGGAGGCAAAAAGATATTAGAGCAGAGGTTGAGGTAAACGGAGGAGAAACTGCCTTCTTGACACGACAGGACTGCTGCAGATGTGTACTCCCCACTCCCAGCAGCTGGGGTTGCTTACAGAAGACCTACCCAATAAGCTGATAAACACTCCAGCACAGACCAAGAAGGCACTCAAACCCCAGCTCCGGCTGAGGAGCTCCATGGCTGATGGCTTCCAAAGCAGGCACAGTCACTTCTCTTTAGGATGTGATCCCTGGTAGGTCATGTTCTGGTGGGCAGCCCCTCATGAGCAGCACAAATTGGGCCTGGTGGTTTATTTTAAAAGAGAGAGAGAAAAGAAAGGCACAAAGCTGAAAGGAAATGTGTGGGAGCCACCCAGGAGAAGTTGGAGGAGGGGTAGGGTGAATATAATCAAATTACATTGTATACATCTGTGAAATTCTCTAAGAATAATTTAAAACTTATTCTATATGTTGAAATATATATAGATATGGATATCAATTGAAGACATCGGTTATCAACCTTTGCCCTCCATCTGCATTCCCACATAAGGACAGAATATATACACAGTCATGCACCACACACTCACACACACACTAAAAAAGATGCCAAGAAGTGAGGCAGTGAGCTGTTGTGTATTATCATACCTAATGGTTAAATAGCATGCATGTGGATTTTAAAAATTACTTTGAAAAGTAATTTGTAGAAATGAATAAAAGCACACATAACCGAGTATCCGGGAATGCATTTGAAACTGGTGGTCATTGTGAGTATATGTTTTCTTTAAGTCTCTTTTCTAGTTGTTGTTTTTTTTGGGGGGGGGCAGAAGTGTACCAGTACTCAGGCTTATGTAAAAGGTAGATAAAGAAACAGATGGCAAAATAATGCTCAAAGTCACATAATACTTTACTAAAATTTTACTAGATACCTATAAACAAAATGAAAACATTAATATATTTTAGATTGTCTAATGAAGACAATGTGTTGAAGGAAGTGACTCTAGATGGGGTCACTGTCTTTAAAAATTAGCCTGTAACACTACCTAAAACAACCACCTTTGAATACTTAATTAACCCCTAATAATATTCTCAAGGATGTATGGAATTAATCTAATTAATTTTGCTAAGCTGACAACAACAACAACAACAAAAACCACAGAAAACAACTCAAGAAATTTAGACAGTATCACAAAGGCTCATTCTTATTACCTCCGGAAATAATAATTCCCAGGGATAATAAAACACTCATCCTACTGTTGTAAAATGAATGAAAGCTGCAATTTCAAATTCCAAATCCTGATAGTGTAAGTGTGCAAGAGGGAAACGTGAAATTTACAAGGAACAGTTAGAAAAATTATAAATACTTGGATTTTCTAAAATTATTTTATAATGTATTTGATCCCCGAGCTATTAAGATTTTTCTCTCATAAAATTACAATAAATCCCAGGCAGTCTGAAAATCCTATCAGTGGGAAGCATGTGTCTTTTTTAAAATACAGTGTGGCTCTAAAATGAGCCATTCCAAATTATTAACCTTAAAGTCTCTCAACAGACAGAAATAGAGATAAATGCTTTGCTTTACCCAAGGTGCACACTGGGCATTTTCATCATCTTTTCCTTCCATCATAACAACCAATTAAATCTTCGCATATAAGGTTTATAAGTCTTTGAAAACACAAAATCATTAGAACAAAGCAATGTGGCTATTTGCGATGACCATGGGGGTTGGTAACAGCAATTGAACTTTGAGTTATTAAAGCAATAAATTTTTTAATCAATTGGGGAGCTATGACGAGTATCTGAAATCTTTACTTAGTTCTGAATGATTTTTTTCTTCTAAGACAAGCATTCTTAGAATGATTTCTTAATATTTGTTCAGACCCTAACTCAATTATGTTTTTTTTTTCAAATTGCCAGAAGAAACAAAATATTTTTAAGTCATTATGGCATTTTATTTTGTCTCATTCTTGAGAGAGTTGGTTGTCCCGTAAGTCTTAGGATATATAAATACTGTTCTCCTTTTTAAGCTAATATGATTTCTGCAGTTGCCAGAAGACATAAAAATATCATTATTTATTATTTGTGAGTTGGGGACGCTTGGTGTGTCATAGCTTGGGACATCATGTTAGGGGACTTTCCATCAGGAAGGGAATGGAGTCAAGAGCCTAGTTAGTACAGTTTTGAAGTAATCACAAGAAGTTGTAGACAAGATATGAAAAACCAAGATTAGAATTTCTTTCAAGTCTTCTGGACAACCCTTTTACAAACACTATGAAGAAAAAAAATCTTTCAGCTGTCAGACAACTGAATCCTGATGAATGTGCACCCAAAATGCTCACAGCAGCAGATCTGCTTGCTATGGCACTGTTGGGAAGTCAGCATAATGCTGTAAGGTCATGATCTGCCAAAGACCAAGGACAGGCTGGAGCTCAGAGATACAGACAGCAAGAGACAACTTGAGATCACAGAGCAGGGGGACAAGACCAATCCAAAAATATCCACAGAGGAATGGGATTCATCATTTGGTAGCTACCTTTGTGAAAACAAACGGAAATCTTTCCACATTTCCACATCCTTGCCGTGGCCTCTCCTTTTTTTCTGTGAATGATTGATGCAGCTGTCTAGTTCCTCAATTTTTGTCTTTTCTAGACCTTCTCAAACACGAGCATGTACAGTCGGAAAACTGACCTTACAGAGTTTTTCTCTTCATGCCCTCTGCACTTGAGTGAACAGTCTCAAGTGAAAAAAATTACACCACCACCACCATCCCAGTGTGACCACCATCCTTGTACCACCATCCATCTCCCCACACCGTGACTTCACAGCTCCCTTTCATTACGAGGTGAATTTTAATTATCCACTATCCCCTTCAACCTTGATTGTCATTAGATTTTCTTTAATCAACAGAATGTAATAAGAAAGGGTAATGTACCAGGTTCAAGCCTGCATTTCAGGAGATCTTGGTATGCTTATACAGCTGCCTTACGAGACTTCTTCATAGTAAAACGAACACAGAGTAGCCTATTGAAAAGTGAAAACCCGTGGAGGAGACCCAAGGTGCTCCAACTGCCAGTCAACCACCATCCAATAAACCTAGTGTGTAGGTGATTTCAGGACAGCCAAGAGGACTTCTCAACTAACTGCAGCCTGACTGACAGGAAGCCCAGCAACCTGGTCCAGAACAGCAGAACCACTTGGCCAGCCTTAGAGTAAAGGACAGCAGTAGTAAATGGCCTTTGTCTTCGGAGACTGAAAGGTGATCACTAAGGGATGTAGTCCCTACTCCTTTCTTCCTTGCTTCTTTGCACCACTATGTTTAAATCAAGCTTCTTCCCAATCGTGTCCTTCTTCTGGCCTCCCCGAATCTGCACACACACATTGAAGACACAACTTAGAACCTTGACTCCCCTGGCTCATGCAGTCCCTCCTCCCTTTCTTCAGGAGGACCCCGGAGCTAGGTCCAGTACTTGACTGAGGATCTCTACAGCTGCTTCCATCAGTTACTGGGTAAGGGTTCTCTGAGGAGTGGATGAGGAGGAGGGTAGATGGGAGTTAGGGGGAGGGGATGGGAGGAGAGGATGGAGGGGAAACTGTGGTTGTTATGTGAAAAAAGTTAAAATAAAATTAAATTTAAAAAATACAACTTACAGCCTTCAAAATATGCTTTGATGATTTTAATCCAAAATATGCATTCCCCTTTGGTTTGTTTTTGAAAAGTTCATTTTTCTCTAATATTTCATATATTTTTATTAGATTATGCAAGCTTTGAGTTGCCTGAGTCCCTTGTAAAAGCCAGTTTATTCTGGATGCTTAATGAAAACATACTGACTGAAAGCAAACCAGTTTGATATTCTCTCTATTTACTCAAATTGTGGCCTGATTTAGGCATCAATAGCAGCTCCCTCAACTTAACTGTGTCTTGGAACTGATTAACAGGTGCAAAAATTTCCCAGTGGAAGATCTTTATAAAGAGAATTGATGTCTGTATAAATACAGTTTGCTTAGACCATCAATTTTCTTTAAATAAAAAAAACTGTGTTGATAGATCTCTCTCTCTCTCTCTCTC
>LOJH01005779.1:0-12396 GCA_001685095.1 Ellobius talpinus | reverse complement strand
CTCTCTCTCTCTCTCTCTCTCACACACACACACACACACACACACACAGCTCAGGAGAATTCCTGCTTCGCAAGGGCTATCAGTTTTTGCTTCTGCTTATTAAAGATGCTCTTCATATTCATTTTACTTGACACTCCAGGAAATTGTGCATGCCTCAGGCTACATAATTCTGAGCCTACTTTTGAAATGTTTCATTTATTATTTCAAACTGTCATAAGGTCGGTTGCCTCTTATGCATCAGGTAAGATAAGAAATATGTACATACATATTAGCTTAAACATCATCATAATAAATTTCCATGTTGAGTAGTATCCATGACCACCTCCTATTCTAGCATCACTTTTTTTTCCAGATTGTGTGATATTCACAAATGATGGCAGAGATACAAACAATGTTGAAAGTTTAGTGAAATAAATAATTATAGAAAAATTACCACTTTGGACCCATTTGTCACCTCAGTGCAACTCCAACAATTACTCTGCAATTTATTGAAAGTGGATGTATTTTAATTATAATTTTCTTTAGTTGGACATTTCTTGGAACTCAAGAAATGCATATTCATTACAAAAATAGTTGTCTCAGCACAGGATTTTATTCTAAAATTAATGTTAAATAATGTTACAGATAGACCATTCAAGAAGCAATTTAAGCCAATACACAATTTGACACATATAGAGAAAGTTGTTGGAAGCCATTTACATCTGTTCCTCATATTAATCCTATAAAAATGTATTAGCATCAGCCTCATTTTTCTGAATAAAACTTTTTCTTATTCAGATAAGTGAGGTTCTACCAACCTAGTTTGCTTGTTCTATGATCATTCAGAGTTTTATAGTTGCCTGAAAGCTCAGATCTGTCACGATGTTCCTCTTTCGGTTGTTGCGGGGGCAAAGCTTCTAGTCTGACTTACTCTCCCCTCACAGGCTCCTGTGTCTGAACACTTGTTCCCATCTGATGATGCTATCTAAGGAAGTTATGGAACCTTTGTACATGCGGCCTGGCTTCTGGATGTAGGGCTATAGGGATGGGCCTTGGGAGTCTAGGTCAGCCTGCTTCTGGTCTAGCTCTTTGTTTTCTACCTCTACAAGACGTTTGCAAGCAATCTCCCACTTCTATGGCCACTACAGAAATAAGTCCCAACCATGTGCTTTACTGGCTGTATTAGCTACTTTTCTATTGCTGTAATAAAACATCATGATCGAGGCAATTTACAGAAGAAAGAGTTTATCTGGGCTAGTATTCTAGAGAGATAAGCATCCATGACGGCAGAGCGAAGGCATGGTGGTGGCTAGAACTGGAAACTGAGACCTTACATCTCAAAATGTAAGCAGGAGTCTATGTAAAGTCTCAAAGACTACCTTCATACTTCTTCCAACAATGTCCACACTTTCTAGACATCCAAAACAGAATAGCACCATCAAGTGGGGGCCAAGTATTCAATTATCTGAGAAACACCTGGAAACACTTCTCATTAAAACAATTATACCAGCACCATTGTGTGTGCCCTCAGTGGGAGTCAAAATAAACTTCCCCTACCATAGGTTGCTTCTGTCAGGTAGACAGTCACAATGACATAAAGTAGCAAGGCTTTCACCTTTGTCAGTGTAGCTGGTGCTTTCTGTATACAGTGAGCATGCTGCATGTACCGTTTCTACACATCATAATCTTCATGTTGGTGCCTTCACTTAAAATCTTATGAAATCACTGTTTGGGTGGAAGTGTCACCCCAACCTCTGACATCCATACACCCAAAAAGTCTGGAATGTTTGGGTGAAGCCCCTGGCATCCATATATCCAAAGAGTCTGAAATGTTCGGATGGAAGCTCCACCCCGAACCCCCTCCCCTAGAGCTGCCTCAGTCCAGAATCTACCCCTGAGACAGCCCGCCAAATGATGACCCCACCACAGAGATGCTCAAGACCATTCCCACAGGGTATTTAAACTGCCCCCCAAAGAATAAACAAGTGGTTTTCTGGTCTTCCTTTCCTGTCTCCTCTCTGGGGGACTGGAAAGCCATCCAGGAGTATTTGTATTCATTACACCTGGACTTTTCTTAATTTGGTTTGATTTGATCTAATTCGGATTATTGCATCAATGGAGAGGCTTACTGGGGTGCAGAAACTTTACAATGACTAATAAGAAGTTACTGGAAACTTGGGTTATTGGGCCAGCAGGATGATTCAGAGGGTAAAGGTTCCTGCTACTAACATGTATTACCTGAGTTAGATCTCTGAGTCCCACAACGAGAATTGACTCCTACCTCTATTCATGCAACGTGACATGTTCACTCACACATATATGCACACATTCACACAATAAACAAATATAGAAAGATTTTTCAAAATGAAGGAACTCAAGATGTAATATTTTTAAAGCAACATTAAAAAATATCATCAGGAAGGAATTTATTTCTTAGCCCAGAAGAAGCCATTTCCAGTGGTTGAATCATATGCAGCTGTAAGAATACATAACCAGATAAATGGTTTTTGACCTTTTCAGTACATCAGAATACCTATAAAGCCTTTAAAAGATCCTTACTCAGATCCCAAAAGCTCCAAATCAATTGCTTTCTGGTACTGGGTACTAAAGGTTTTGTAAAGTCTCCTATATAAATAATCAACCAAGGTGGAAGAAGGAAATCTTAGAACCTGCCACAAATACTTATTATCCAAACAATTATAGCAGGACTCGAGTCTACTTCAAATAATGTGTCTGCCTGTGGCACTGAGCGTGCTCTCCAAATGACACAAAAACTTCTCACCGGCAAGGATGTATGTGTACTTCAAAATTTTAATGGCCCTTTTCTCTAAAAATAGAAGAAGGTATTGAAAATTATTGTCAGCACTGAAGAGTGAATTGGCCAATATATAAGTCTAACAAGCTAAAAATATTGATAAATTGGTTATAACTTGATCAATGGTTTGCATAACAAAAGAAATCAGAAAGAGTCCGAAGAAAATCCTCAAACTAAGTGAAGTTACTTGCTATAGTCATGACTAACAGATACTTTCCTTGAAATATCCTGAAGGTACTGAGGACACGGAACAGCAATATCCTAGTAAAAATAAGTGTCCCCAGTAGCCAAATTTGGTTTTCACATGCCACTCCTGATTTAAAGAACAAAGATCCGTATAGGAAGAGGTGGTTCCAGAACTGGAAGAGAAATAGGCCTAGATGGTCCTGACCTATACTATCCTAAAGGATTGTTAAAAGGATTGTATAGATATCTCAAAAGACACAGAAACCAGCTTTAAATCTGGGGTAATTATAGTATTAAAGCAAATACAGTATCCTATAACCGATTGAATGAAATAGGGACCCATGGTGCACATTGATATAAGTAAACAAATTTCTCATGAGAAACGGGATAGTTATGTTGCTTAAAATATCACACCTGCAAAAACATTTATTAATTATAAAGAGAATGTAACTACAGAGATGAGCAGATGACTCTTTAATCAGGTGACCTAATTATTATATCAGTTAATCAGACTAATTAAAGTCACATTTTCATCAGAAAGAATACAATGATATCCCAGAATTTTCTTAGTGGTATTCCTTCAAAAAATGCATAACATGGATCTAATCATGAAGAAATTATTTTAATATTTAAAAGTACTGGGGTCACAAAAGTCAAGGGGAAACTGAGGAATTGTTTTAAACTGGAAGAAACCAAAACACATAAAACTACTAGACATAACACTTGATTTTGAAACAAGTGTTGTGAAATATTTGTTTATAATGTGTGAAGATATGTTAGTGTGATTGGTTCAATAAATGACTGAATGGCCAACAGCTAGGCAGGAGAGATTAGGCAGGAGAATTTCTGGGCAGAGAGAAGAGCTCAGGAGTTAGAATCTAGCATGTGTGGGGGAGGGTCAGTGGTGTTAGAGGGGGAACATCTGCAAGACATGGAGTGAGTGTCAGACATACAGAGTGGAGAAGTAAAAAGTCACATGGAACAACGTAGATTAATAGAAGCAGGTTAATTTAAGAGCTAGTTGGGAATAAGCCTAAGCTAAAATCCAAACTTTCATAATTAATAATAAGTCTCTGTTTCTTTATTTGGGGACCAAAGAAAGTCAAGACAAGAAAAGTTTAAACAGACAGGTCTTTATTTTCGACAAAGAATATCACAAAGCCAACTGGTAAACCTTGGGTAACATCTAAAGAATAGATGGAAGTTAAAGTATCACAATTGAGCCGGGGGTGGTGGCACATGCCTTCAATCCCAGCACTAGAGAGGCAGAGGCAGGTGAATCTCTGTGAGTTTGAGGCCAGCCTGGCCTGCAGAATGAGTTCCAGGATAGCTGGAACTGTTTCACAGAGAAACGCTGTCTCAAAAAACTAAAAAAGTCCCTGAACATGAGATCAACACTCTGATTTCAAATATTTCACCGAAAGTGTCTTTGCCATATATCTGCACTTTTTCTACAGGTGAAATTGTCTCAAGGGGTTTTGTCACATTGCGATGTATCAGTGGAGTGGAGTGAGTTAGAATGTGAATTTCCATGCATTTCTCTTTATTACACATTCTGAAACAATGTGAGACCTTTCTACATAAAGGATACTCAAAAGAACAAAAGGCTGTACAGGCCAGTTTATGTTCAGACAACATGAAACTGTTATGAATATCTGACATGGGCCCAAATGGCCCAGGTTTTAGGCCAACAAGGACCTGTTGGCCCTCAGGTCCTTTGTGCCTGGGCAAGGAGCCCCCACCTCAAGAATGCCATTAAGAATGTGGGAACTTAATGATCAGATTAGATTAGATATTAAGGGTGTAGCCCCTGGGACTGAAGTCTTGTGGTTTTCTTTCTTTTTTTAAACTTTAAAAAGAAGCTTTTATTTATTTTGTAGCATGTGCATTACAGGAAATAAAACACAAGAAGCCAAGAACAGTCACCCAGTCACATGCAGCTCAGCTTGATGTGTCCCTCTGGATGCTGCAAATGTGGTTTTCTAAAGACATAGAGACTAAAGACAAAGACACACATGTTTTGCTGCCATGATGTAGTAAAATCAAGAAGGGCCTTATCAAAGCCTGCACCAGACTGCTTGGACTTCCAAACTCCAAGCCCAAATAAGTTCTTCCCTTTTCCCTGACTTGGATATTTCATCACAGTAAGGCAAAGCTGACTGACATAGCACCAAAACTCTCCTCAGAGGTTCGAACCGCTGATTTTACTCTACCTTCTGACATGTAGGATTATTGTTATGAACCATAACAGATTATTGAAAGTAGTGGAATTTATTGGGAAAAGAAACGACTTATATTTTCTTCTCCAATTTTAGTGAAGGGAGAAGAATATAAAGGGGAAAAATTATGTGAGCTTCTTTAGCAGCTCGGTGGTGAATCTCAACATTTAACTGCAGTTGAATTTTGTTTTAGGAAAGCAAAGGAATTTTTGAACATTCAAGGAATACCTCACAAGTACAATTTTTTCAAAAGTGCACCAAGATTCTTGGAAGATGAGAAAGGTGCCCTGTTCTCCTCTCAGAGATAAGAAGGATGAACTGCTCATTGAACAGGAGCTTAAAGAGACTTCTGCAGCTCATCAAACTCAAATGCCTCCTGCTGCATTCTGATCCGTCCCTTTTGTTCTGGCCTGGTTAGTGTGGAGAACAGATGGAAGTTGTCCTCTGATCCTGATGCGCTCCAGGTTCTGCAGGGAAGAGTCTGCCCCTTGTACAGACTGCAGCCATGCTGGGCTTGGTTCCTATTATAGCCCTGTAGCCCAAGTCAAGGTTGACGTTTGTGCTTCATAGGCTCCACAGGGCAGCAAGCTCTTCAGAACAACAATGCTTACCCCCTGGCTGTTGGCTTGCTAATCCTTCTCAACCATGTTGCTTGAGGACCCAGCTAAACTAGAAAGGGTAAAAACTGCCCTTAATTATTCTGTAAGCGTATCTATGGGACACTCAGTGGTCACATTTCACCCTTCCTGGAGTATAATCATCTTTCAAACAAGATTGCTTCTTAAAAATCACCCTTCTATCTTCTCTTTCCAGGCTTCAATTTACCCTGCAGGGGGAACAAAAATCACATTGAGTTCCATGCTTCTCCTCCCTCCTCTCAGACGAACTGGTGCACCATCAAGTGCATTGACCGCATGGCCCCTGCACCTCTCTGCTCTCATCTGATAGGAGCTGAGAGGGCCCAAAGTGGAGAGCTCCACAGGAGAGGGAAAGCGAGGAGACAGATAATGCTAAGAACAGGGAAATGTGCTTCTGAGAAATCTGAATTCACATGTTTTATAACTGAAATAAACCACAAGAAATCAACGCATCTTCATAAACCCACAGAGCATGAACAGACTTTATATAGTCCCTTGCTCACCATGCATATTCTCAGAAGTTCTTGAGCTATAATCCTCACTTTTCATTTAGAAAATCCTTTTTCTTTTTCCTCAGATCCAAAAGAAGGAGGCTGCTATATCAACTGTCCTCTACCATTATAATCTCCTTACGCTCTGTCTGCATGAAAAATATATAGAGTTTGTGCTTCTTAAGTCTTTCAATTTCTTTGTGAACTAGAAGCTCCCTCCCATTTTTTCAGATGAAAAATGCATTTCTTGAGAAGTTGAGTAATTTCTCCAAAGCTACAGTGCCTCGAGGTGGCAGAGTCATAATTTGAAGACAGAATTGTCTGGTTACAATGTATATTTATAATCCTATTTTTATAAAAATAACTGCAATATTTGCATGCAGGATGATATGTAGACATTCAAGGTTATGGTTAACTTTTGCATGGCAAACCACCTTCCACTTTGTGGTTTGAAGCAGCAGTAAATAATCTTTCTCATGGTCTGAAAGTCAATGGACTCTCGGGGGTTCTCTCTCATGGGTTCTCATGAAGTTACAATTAGAAAGTGTCTTTGTTGTAGTCACCTGTAGACTAGTGTTGGACACCCATGGTGACTTCATTCCTCTTACTCCACTAGAAGTTACTGGTCAAATATCACTGTGTCTCCATGTCACTTCTCCAAGCGGCTAACTTGAGCTTATCACAAGGATAAGATAGTTGGATTCATACATGTCAGCTTGCTTCCCCAGAGTATATGTTCCAGAAGACCAAGGACTCTATGACCAAGGCTTTGATGTCACACAATGTCATTTCTATTGCATCCTCTTGATTATAATAGGGGACCTGTAGAAAACATGGCACATTGGTGAGTTGTCTTTTCAGCCTAGTTGCCAACTGCATGTTATAGAGCACAATAAAATATAAACCCCATCACTATGTTCAGCTAAGTAAGCAAAACACAACCAACGCCAGTGAAGCCACCATCCTTCCTCATGAACTCATCCTCCAAACCTAAACAGCTAGTCACTACTGTTCTGAATTGTGAATTTTCATTCTTCTATGTTATTCAAAAACTATGTAGATTATAGGCTGTTTATTTTTTCTTACTCTAAAGCTCTTCCATTACTTGGGTTTTTCACTAAAAATTCAATTTGCGAGCTGGATGTAGTAGGGTGCACCTTTAATCTCAACACTCAGGAGTCACGAGATAGCAGCTCTCTATGAATCCAAGGCCAGTATGGCATCCATAGTGAGTTATAGTCCAGCCAGGCCTTCACAATGAGACCCTCTCTAAAATAAAAACAACACACACACTAAAAGAGAGAGAGAGAGAGAGAGAGAGAGAGAGAGATTTAAAAATCCCCTTGAAAGATACATCTTGGCTGCTGGTAGATGATTTATTTATTTCTGTTGGTATAGAAGTCTCTTGTGGGAAGATGTCATAATTTAAATAAATATTGGGGATTGGGAGTATTCTTGTTAAAGCAATTGTACATATCACTATTTCAAGTATTCCTATTTGTCTTCTAAGGTACATATATCAGAGTTCTTTACAGACATATAGCCAGGAGGTTGCCCTTCTAATCATCCCCCTGTATCCAGGCTCATACAACTCTAGTCCATTCTTTACACTCCTAGCAAGATGATCTTTTTAAAATATACATATTCTATCACCCCTTGCTCTAGGTCTTTTTTTCCATTCCCAGTTTCTCTTAAATGTGTTCATTGGAAGTACCTGAGGGAATTCTTAAAAGCGTAATATCCTAGTACCACCACTTGGGATTCTGATGCCATTGTTCAAAGGCAGTATGTGAGATTTAAGAAGCTCCCCCACATAATTTTGTTGCATACCAGAAACCAAGAATCACTACACACATGATGAAAACCCCAAACATATACTATCTAGTATAAGATGTTGCACGGTTTGGTTCCTGCCTATGACTCCAGCCTTGTCTTTAACCTAAAGCGCCCCCAAAGCCAGTGCTATGGTTTGGATGTTGTTTGGAGTATGTCCGCCAAAACTTCATGTGGTAGAAAGGTTGCTTCCTCGTGTGATGGTATTGAGACTGGTCCAGGGGAAGATTAACTGGTAATTGGAATTGCACTCTTAGAAGGGGTCAGTGTAATTGACGTGGCTACTGACCCCAAAAGCAGGAGACTGTTGTAATAAAAAGGTTAAGCTAAATTGTTCTCACTTCCTATCTTACCATGTGATTTCTTCCTCTAGAATGTGGTCCCTCACTGAAGCTATCTGCCATGCTTGTTACCATCAGCAGATGATTGCAAGTCCTTCTCTAAAAACGCTAAACAAACTTCCCTTTCATCCACATTAATCTCACCTCAAGCAATATGACAGACAAGGATGGATACAGTCAGCAAGTCTGGATGGCCTGAGGTTCCTCAGTCTCTCCTACAGCCCCAGCCCCAGCTCTAGCCCATCCAGTTCTCACTATTGCATCTCAAGTTCTTTACTGCTGTTACTGTTCATTATACTCTCGACCCACCAAGGATGAAACATTTAACTCAAGAAAACATTTCTAGTCATTGGACCTCTAGCATCTTACATAATATCCAGATGCTTAAGGAAATTTGTCAAATCCATTGATTTCCACCCCACCCCTAGGTCACAAGGCCAATTAATCATTCAAGTAGCTTGAAGAGCAAGAACACTTTCTTTCTAGTCTAGTGACTTTTCAACACCATGCAATCATTCCTGATGACTAAACATCACACGATCACTGGGTTCCTAGTACCTGGAATAAAAGAAGAGTGACCTTCACTTCCACTTCTCAGGGCAAAGTAGACTCATTGCTGAAGGATTACACTGAAAAGAGTGTAGAAATATATGTAAATCCTCCTACCTCAATTGATTTCCCAGAGGACTAAATTGTAGTTCTACTAAGCACAGAAAAGGTTGGTTCTATTCAGTTTAGTAAATCTTTTCACTTTGAAAGTCTACCTTTGTTTTTTAAGGTCTGTCATGAAAGTATCTGAAAGTAAAAAGAGATTTACTTTCAAGCTGATCATTCAACTTGTTCCTGCATGTTACATTCACTGGTTTTCAGTTATCAAATCTTTATTTTATCATTTATAGTCTCTAGTCTCTTTTATTTTAATAGTTATGGAGAATAATGTAATCTGTGTAAAACTACCCATATTTAACATGAATTTAGGGGATTTTGTTTTTTTAGATCTCCCATAGAATAAGCATGAATGGAACTGTTTATGCTGCTGTGCTGGATTTGGCTGCTAACTTTGGCTTTCTCTCCAAATGCTTCCTCAATCAGGCTTCTAGCTTGTATATAATAGTGTTTTCATGCATCTGAATTTCTACTCTTTGTAGAAAAACCACGTAGCATGCAACTTCAAAGCCCATAAACAACAGAAAAGATTTATCAGAAAAATCAGTTGAGGTTATTATTGGGTAAATGAGGTTAATTTTGTGTTGAAACAGGCTAAGATATTTCCCTTGGTGGCAGATCCTGCTTCACTGATATGTATTCTTGTCTTGACAGCAAGCCACAGCAGACCATTTTAGGCAAGAATAATTAATTAAAAGATACATTCCAGGAAGCCGGTGACATTGACAGAGCAAGGAATAAGCAAAGCAGAAAGATGAAGTAGAATGTACTGTCTGACAGAGAGAGAGAGAGAGAGAGAGAGAGAGAATGCAGTTCTTTCAAGTAGTGTAGGTATTTTATTCTGATGAACAGAAATGCAGAAAGCAATTCAACCCTTTAGAGGTCTCTTTTTCATCAGCTTTGATCTGAAAATTGAGACAAGTGTTTGGAGCACTGTCACCAATAAGCAGGAACGTGAGGGCTGGAAGCACACTTGAACAGAATGTGGCTCCTCACACCCCAAATGATTAAACACTCACTGCAGTTTTGTTTTTTGGGTTTTTTTTGAAGGCAAATTCCACAAGTCACACAGTTTCAGAGATCATTACAGAGAAAAGAACACTGCACATGGTACCTTCAGATGAGCAAAAGCTGTCATAACCACAGACAACTAACGCATGAGCTGTGTGCACGGTCCCAGCTTCATCTTCAATTCCAGACACTGTTTTCTCTGCTCCCGACAGTGTTTACAGTCTGTGACTATCACATAATGAAACAGAAGCAAAAAGCCTTTGTTGTGGGGTTCATGCATCAGAAAGCCAGCAGCAGAGCTGGGTGTCCGACTTGCTTTTGTTTTATTTCTGTGTCATTCTCTCTCCTGGGCAATACCGCTTCCCTGGGCTGAAGAGCCTAAGAGACTCATGGCCAACAGATCAGTGGCAATCGAAAGGTCAGATTACCGCGGCTGGCGGCATGGTTGATAAGTGATCCAAAGAGACCTAAATTATGTTAGACCCCTGTCCTCTCAGGGGAAAAAAAGACGTACTCTGTCATAGCTTTTGTCAAGCTGACAAAATCCTAGAAATACCTGGGAAGAGGGACTCTCAACTGAGAAGTTGCATGAAATTGACCTATGGGTGTGTCTGTGGGGGCATTGAGGGAATTAAGCATTGATGCGGGAGAGCCCAGCCTACTGTTGCCAATACCTTCCCTGGGCAGGTGGACCTGGGTTATATAAAGAAAGGTAGTTGAGCAAGCCAGGTGAGGCTAGGCACACTGGAGGATGTAGGCTAGTAATCAGTATCTTTCACAGCCTCTGTCAGTTCTGGCCTCCAGCTTCCAGCCTTGACCTCTTGCCCTGGCTTCCCTCAAGGACAGACGATAATCTGTCTCCCAAAGTTTCCTCCGCAAGTTCCCGTTGGCCAATGTTTCATCACAGCAACGAAAAGCAAACTTGACTACATCCCATTAGCCAACTGTTGTTTGTAATTCTAAGATGAATGAGGTCAGCCTAGACAAAGACTGATAAGAGCAAAACTCTTCGGTCGGCCTGGGTTAGGCGGTGGAAACTCATCATGATTTCCTCTCAGTTTTAAGGGAGTTAAGATGGAACGGTTATCAGCAAAAAAGCAAACTTTTCACCCAACCCTTGTGCCTTCATTTCTCCCCTCTCATTAGCAGGATGACCGCAATCATGCACAATGATCATTCATGTATGACAGTATAGTCAACAAACCCATTTTTACACTTTTCAGCACCTGGTGAGTGGCAGATACTGAAGGCACCTGGGGCACAAAGAGTAAGACATAATTACCCTAGATCTCAAGCAGTCATAGTCTCAGAGTGGGGGCGGGGTGGGGGAGAGACCAGTTCTCAAACACTAATTACAATGTAATGACACAGTGGAGCAAAAGCCCTCAGAGTACAGAGGGAGCCGTGAGGGCGCAGAGCAGGCCTGAACCCATGCTTCAGGGTTTTCAGTAGAAGGGAGCCTGGGATCACCCAAAAAACGTCATGATATGTTTATAAGCTAAACCCGAGTTCTTCAGGTAAAAAAAGACGGAGGAATCCATTCCAGAAAGAGGGAACGGCAAAGACCCAAGCTGTTTGATGGGTTGGGGTGTACAGGAAGTACCTAGTTTGGCATGTCGCAGTTATTACCCAACAAGAGAAACTAGGAGCAAAGAAGAATCCCCTTCAGGCACGTGTGTACAGAAGAAAGCAGAATGTTAGGGGTGCCTTGAAAGCTGAAGTGGTACGGAGTACTCCCAGGCTGCTCCAAGACAACCAACCCCAGCTTGGTGAGGAAGAAAGGGGCGGAGCTCCAGGAGTGCCAGGCCAGTCAATACCCTTCTGTTTCTGTGCTATTTCTAGGTCCATACCTTTATACGGTGGTTTTGTTTTCATTTCTGCATGTTCTCCCAGGCCATTTGGATTTCTGAAGCAGCAATGAAAGACATTTGCTATGCTCTAGGAACAATGTTGTCTAAATTCAGGGCAGAGAGAGGCACAGGACAGAGGTCCCCTCAGAAAAGTGCGACACAAAGAAGACAAGCACGGCCGCTGTGGAATTTGAGATCTTAAGAGAATTTCTTCAGAGATTTTAACCCTGACCAGCAGTGGAACCGGAGACAACAGAAGTTTATTATCTGAGTGACCAAGGACATTCTGCCAGCTCTGCCACTAGGAAGAGAGAATTCTAACCAAGTTGGAGTCTCTTAAGGATTCAGGATGGAAAAAAGAAGGAGG
>LOJH01005778.1:0-33559 GCA_001685095.1 Ellobius talpinus | reverse complement strand
TTATTAACCAATGAAAGTAACACATAGACAGATGACCCTCCTCCATCACTCAGCTGGGTATCTAACTCACCTAACCACACTTTCACCTGTGCTTTATACATTACAGTACAGTTGGCTCAGGAGCCACCAGGACCTGCACAGGGATGGGCTTTGCTGGTCTAGCAAGTGTTTCTCATTGTCCTGTACTCAACTTAACCTTGAGTTTTTTCTTGTGTCCTTATTGCTCTCCTGTCTTTCAGTTTCTGGCTCACTTCTCATTAAAACTCTCATATCTAACCCAATAGCAGGAGAAAAATTACCACTGTTGCCTAAAATAGCTTAAAATAGTACTAATTATATAGCATCTCCCCATTCATTCTCCCGAATTCCCAGACAAAGTGTTTTCACCAAAGCTTACCACCTGACTGATGTAGCCTCCCTCAAAGGCTCCCCTTGGGTTCCAGATGCAAAGATTCAAGAAAGGAGTTTCCTAACATGATTTTTATTTCAGATGAGTCAAATTTATTATTTGAGATTTCACTCTGAATAGCATAAAAGTATAAAGCTTGGCTAAGTTAGTAGCAGGAGGGACAATGAGAGAGGGGGACCTAGGAAAAAAAGTCAAGGCCAGAAAGGCCTGACATCCCAGCTCTGTGAGGAAAGTGGCTATAGAAAGTATGATCCTTTTGGGACAAAGGCAGAGAAGAGAGATGGGATTTGGAGCGGTTGAACCACATGGCACTGAGCTTTTGAACAGTAGCTGAAGAGAATCTAGTGTTTCTTACAGCTAAGCTTCTGTGATATAAACAATTACACAGTCTGAACTGCCCAGTCCCGAAGCCTCGCATGTCACTTTGTGGAAACAGAAGATTTTTCTTCTGAGAGAAACTTTAGTAGGTGATCAGGGGGGCATCCTTTCTTTTCACAGCCAAATGTTTATACGACAACTTCAGTACAGAGCTCATGAGTCCTTAGGAGAAATGACCACAGCCATCAGATATGTAGCATGTGGCTTACACAAGTACTCCCATACATCAAAGTGCACACGTAGCTGGAGACAGTGAATGTATACACACATAAATATAGAAACAGTGGTCAAGTTTGAGCAAGATGTCTGCCCAGGATGCTTTAGTTTAGAAAAACATTCAACCCTTCTGAGACTCCTCTATGCTAAGATCAAAGCCTGATTTGTTTTGCCTTTTTCAGTCACTAAAAAAAAGGCTTAATAAATAGCAGCCATTTCTCTGGGGTGCCCTTCTCTGGGTACTGTGAAAAAGATGTCAGAAAAGTTTGAGAGAAGGCTTATCTGCATTCCTGAACCCCAGATGGGGCTGACTTTTGGGTGTGTAAAATACTGAGCTTGAGCCCAGTCATTGTGTTAATGGTCTCATGCTTCTGCTTGTTTTGTCCTGGATAAGTTCCTTCACTCAATATACTGGCTCAGGAAGAACCATGGCTGGCGCATTACTGTTTCCTTGAATTTCCATATCATCGCCGCACAGGATGCTTAATTACTTAGCGTATTCCCTAGGAGGCATGGGAGTGGAAAGAGAGGCTTGCTTACTTGTGTTTATCTTCTGGAGTGAAATGTGCTTTTCCAGTTGTCTGCGGAGTTTCACCTCTGCTCCATATTTTCCCGTGGTCCCGTTATCAGCCAGAATGAAGTGGGAATGCATGCTGTTGAGGACAGTGAGCTTGCTCATGGGGTTGGACATGGTCTGGTATGGCCGGACTACCTGCAGGCAGCAAAATGAAGCCGATGTCAGAGAGGAAAAAAGATGTGAGACAGAGGATGAGAGAGATTGAAAGAAAGCGCAGTGGTCCCTCTGGTACAGTGAGGTGCAGCTGACACCCTCTCTCTGGAGTTAGAATACAAGAAGGATTACTGGTAAAAATCCCATTAGAAGGAAGACTGTTCTTAGAGAAGTGTTTCTTACCAGATCTACAGTTTGAGCCTTCATTGTCTTAGAGTCATGCTCTGACGACTGTTTCATTCAAAACTGATATCTTGTTAATGAGCCAAGCATCCTTTCTAAAATTTAACTCGTGCATTTCTTTCTTCCCTCCTACTGTCATGTCCATGATTTAATTTAATAAGTCATTATTATGGAGAATGGGGTCCGTCTCAGGAGTTCAGGAAGAGTCAGTATTTTGCTGTTGTTGGGTTTGTTTGTTTTGTTGTTGTTCAATCTCGCTTAGCAACCAGAAACTCTGTTACTGAAAATCAACTCCTTAAGTACAAAAGAGCTTGACTATAAAATAACCCTCTCAAGAGATGAACTTGAATCAGGCCTAAACAGTTCATCTCTATTCTGTTCTCTTTTTCTTTCTTTCCTACTTTTATTTTAATTTCAAAATTAATTTTACTCTGTAAAAGAGAGTAATTTCAACACAGTTTTTGACATCTTTGCTATCAAAAGTCGTATCTATTTCAACCTGTTGCTTTTCATATGGGATCTGCATTCCATGTTACAGTCCTACCGGACACATGATATTTATTTTGTAGGTGCGAAAGTAAAGAAGTAGATATATGAGTTATCCAAAAATTTAGACAAATAATCAGAATTTACATTCAGTGCCTGATTCAAAACTCTGAGCTTATGATTTTTCCCATGCTGCTTAGAGCAAATCAGACATACATTGTATTGGCAAACGATTGCTAAAATATCTAGGTTAGAGCTTCAGCTGGAGAGGGAGAAAAGAAGGCATTCAATAGGCTCTCTGTTGCACAGTCTCAGCATGGTTACATCTGCACAAAATCACTGAAATTGACAGAACAGGAATAGATGCTACTGGGCTCTGATTTTTGTGTCTTTGTGCAGTGCATCCATTAATTATACAGATGAGATGCATTTGCTTCTTCCGGCATGTAATAACTCAGCATGCAATGCTGGCGTAAGATTGAGTCATGTGTTAAAGGCATTACAGAGTGATTTAGTGAGGGCAGTTTTCAATAGCAAAGAGCTCATATTAGTCATTTTTTAGACCTTGATCTTGATTCAAAACCTACAGTGCAATGTGCCCGGAAGATGAAATGTACTCAATAAACTGAATGAATAGGCAAACCCGAGACAGTCATGCTTTTGTTCAAACCTGGGAAGGCAATGGATCTCCTCTTTTCAGAATTGTTAGGGAGCTGATCTGATTTAAATTTAAAATGTGTCTATTATTATGAAATGGTCTCCAGTCCTGTTATATGTGTTCTAGTTTTTAAAGATAGCATTAATATAATGCCAATGCTCAGTTTCGTTTTAATTGCTCCTTGTTGATTTTTAAAGCTGATAACCTTGATTGTGGCCTCGAAAAACCTCATGGGCAGTAGTCAATTGCTGTCTTTTCCAGAAGAGTGAGTGGGATTCTTCCAGAATGAAGAGGCCTGCATTGGAAAGCTTGCCCTGCACGCTGCAGCACTGGGAGAGTGGGTGGCTTGTGGTTGAAATTTCCATTTGTTGCCACTCATATTTGATCATAAAACATTCATCCTACAGGGGAGTGCATGCTAATAAATATTAATACTTTGCTGGAAGGCTTAGCAGAAAGACTTTTCCCTGTTCTGAAAGTGCCTCTCCACTGCACATTAGGCAAAGGCAAATGCTTTAGTTACAGTGCTGGTTTTCAGTGGCAGGTCCCGAGGACTCAATGCCAAGGGGATGCAGAGGAGCAGCTAGCTGTATAAGAGGCAGAGGAAAATGGAGTTCTGGAGGTTAAACGATGTGGGATAGTCATTTGTGCTATCTCCCTCTTCCCTCCCCCTCCACTTTAAGTTCTGAATCTACTTAAAGACTACTAGTAAAAGTAAAAATTTCGAGTGGAATAAAAAAGGAATAAAGATAATTGTGAACTCAGCTGAGTACCACATCACAAAATAAAAGGCAACTACACAGTCTTCCTGTGACTGTCACATCTCTTTCCTCCATTATGGAATCCTATGTTTACTGGTGCTTCAGTCTTTGGGTGCGTGACAACCTTCTCTTTATGAAATATAACCCAAGAGTACTTAGGGAATTCTATACATCTGCAGATTCTGATTTCTTCATTATCCAAATTGCCCTTTCTTTTGTTCTCATGTGTAACAAGTTATACGTTGCCATATTTTGGAAGAGACCTTGTCTGCTGAACAATAGAGAATATAAATCTGAAAAATGAGTAAAATTCCCCGTATTTCTCTCTTCTTTGGAGGAAGCTTTTCGGGGTCCTGGAGCACCCCCGACAACATAAATCAAGGGTGGAATTGCAGTTCTATTCATGGCTGTTGAAACCAGAGTCTCTTAATTTGCAAAGAGGAAATAATAACACTGCAGACTTCAGGGGGACTGCTTTAGATTACACATGTGAAGTACCAGCCTCACTGCCCAGCTCCTATCAGGCTTTCTAGAAGTGTGTATTCCTTAGCTAGCTCTCTTATCTCTTCTTATAAGTTCCCTCTTACCAACTATATGCTTCTAGTTGTAAACCAGTGATCAAAACATAATATGGGATAAATCACTCACTTTTTATTTAGATCAGTGTAAGGAGAGGAAGAAAATCAACCATCTGTTGGCAAAATATGCAAAATATGTTTTAATTTTCACATCCCCAAGGCATCTAAGGGGGTGATGGCATGCAACTATTTGTTGATTAACTGAAAGTTTGGAAATAATTTCCAAGTACTTTAGAGAAATGTACTTGCCTACAAAATCCATTTAATATTCTTCATTACAAACATGTCCACAGTCTCTTCCTATTAGAGTTACAGTCTGCATATATACAAATATTTCCTGATCATTCTGTGTGTTTTCCAAATAGAACAAATATTGTTTTGTTCATAACAGGAATACAAATGTACTTCTCCTGCCAGGTTTTAGAGGCAACACAGCCAGTTTCATCACCAAGAACTCATACAGAGAGGATGGCTGTCTTTGGAAGTGTGTGTTGCTATGATGGTGATGTTTTCATCGTATACTGAGTGACTGTGGATGCTTCTCAGTGGGGACTTTGTGAGAGGTTAAATCATAAAGATCCATAACTTCCATGGGATAAAATGTTCACTTTCACTCCTAAGAAGTTAGGAGAGCTGAAGCCATGTACTACTCCTTGGAAGAATTGAGAAGGCAGGCACCCAAATAGTTTTCTGCATTTCATTCTTGAGATCAGGCCTACACTGAGGAATGTTGGGCAGTGTCTGAAAGGCTTTTTAATCAATCTTCATGATTGGCAAGTAAGTCTCCTTAGAAGTGGACTCTAGATACTTCCTACTCTCTGGCCATCACTAGTCACAGTTGTATAAGTAATAATTTTTTTCTTGTCCCTCAAGAGTAAGGGAACATATCTTTGCTTGTTCATCCATTGCATATCATTTAGTACTGCACTGGTTGCTTGATAGAATTCTGCCTCATGCCTCTATGTACGCCTTAGTTCTGAAAGAGAACGCCTTTGAGGAGTGAGATCTTGTAAGAGGTTATGCAAGGCATTAACAGGACGTGTCCTTTATGTGTGGGTCATAGACTGTTCCATTTGTATTCTGATCCAGGGCTTAAATCAGTCATTTGCAGATAACTGCTGGAGCTTTTCTAAGTATGTTCAGGTATGTCATGGTCTCCTGTAAGAATAGTTACAGGAAACCAACATATAGGGACTATAGTTAGTTTCTATAGCTACTACCTTGTAACCTTGGGCAGATATCTGAATTCATGGCTCATTACTTCATAAATTTCTTGAGGACATGCAGCCTGTGATGGCACTATGCTGACCTGAGGACATACATGGCCACATGTCAAGATAATATCGCCTAATAAATGTTCAGGATATGCTAAGTTTTCTTATCTGTCAACAACAGGACTCATAACTTCTGGAAGTTTCCTTCCTCTAACACTCGAGGCTGTATACACTTTGCTAGAAAACACTCTTCCTGATTCAAGGCAGTGGAGAACAATGGCCTAAAATGAGTGCTGGCTACAAAAGTAAAGTTGCATCCTCTCTCATGCATTGCAACCTTGTCTCTCTTCTGGCACTCTGTACAGTGCAATGGCAATTTAGCTACCCGAGATGCCTTTTCCTAACAGAATTGAGTTGGGATAAATTGGGTTTTTCTCTCATCAGTCAGAGGCCCTCTCCAGCTCCAAGTCCATTTCTTAGTGAGTTGTGTACCAACATGACCCAAACAAACAGCAGAATTGGGGACAAACGTCCTAAAGAGTCATCTTCTCCTAATAGCAACACAGTTTTAATTTAGGCCAGAAGAAAATTAGCATTCATTGACCACGTCTAGCATGCGTGCACTGAGGACAAGATCCCATAGAGAAATGCTTCTCTTTATTTTATCCAGGGCTCTGTAAGGCTCTGAGATGCGAGGTGTCTTGGCCAAATGTGTTCCACCCCTCATTCATGTCTAGATCTGAAGTTCCTTTTTAAGCCAGCACGCATTAGGAAGGAAAACACAGGACTGTCTCATTTTAAATTTGTAGAGGATGCTCTTGACTTTGCTGCTGGGCATTTTGGTTACTGGCTTATCTGGGTTTGGAATCCTTCAGACAGCTGGGCACACTGTTTCCTGTAGAGCCATCTAGAACAGTTATTTAGGAGGTCAGGGAAGAGACCAGCAGGAAGCCATATGGGATTGTACTTTGGTGAGAGAGAAATGAAAGGTGAGATTCTCTAAGGATTCTGGCATCCCCGTGACTGCTGGGGAAAAGGGTTACTGCTGAGAAGCGGGAAGCAACCTTCCTGTCAGAGACAAAGGAGCATGGGGACTGAGAGAACGAAATGAGAAAAGGAAAGGCTTCCTATGCCTTTAACGTCGGAGAGGCGTCAGTCAGCGGGGCCCTAGCTGCACATTTCATGTTCAGTCAGTGTAGCTGCTAAGGGTAGGCGTAAAGCAAGCGACCCGAAGCTCAGCTGCTGCCCATTGGCTCAGCAGTCCACACGAGGAGTCAGTCAACCCAAGGACCCATTTTCAAAGAGTGCCCAGATCCCTGAGCGGTGGGAGTCGCACTAAACGCTACAGGTGCATCGATGCCATCTTTCTGCAACCCTTTGAAAATGCGTCCCTCAGTGTGTGTCACGCCGACAGTTCTGTGACACTCATTCCATGTGGTATGCTTGGATAGACTCACCTCCCTTTGGCCCATCCTGAGGGGAGCCATGTGCCACTCACTACTGGCGGTGAGAAAAGGCCCTGAGGAGGGATTCCTTTCTCCAGCAGTCACCGTGGCCCTAATGGGGGCGAATTTAAAGAGTGTTCAGAAAGTCCGTGGAACTCTTCTCTCAGTCTGTGTCGGATGCAATGACTCACGTCTAAAGGATAAAGTGAAAACTGATAATGTATAACCAGAAAAGGCTTCCTCTTAGCTTTCCTTCTGTCAGATCATGTACTCTGGAGAAAGCTGGTACCATGTTGAGAAGATGGTTTTACAGCTCTTTGAAGAGGTACACGTGACCAGGAACAGAATACGGCAACAGCCTAGTGAGTGAGCTGTGCAGAGAGTCTCAGCTCTAGTGCAGCACCGTTGCCATGTGGTCATTGCCTCAAGAGTCCTGCATCCAGAGCTTTACAGGAAGCCGTTGGCAAATTCCTTCCCCAGTAAGTGAGAAACCACTGTTTTGTTACTTAAACCATTAAGTTTGAAGGTCGTTTTTATGCTTCCACAGATAAAACTATCCTGTACTCTATTGCCTTTCTTTAAGACTTCAAAATATGTCTTCTTCTTTGGACTAGTTGGTATAAATGATTTCATGACTGCTGTAACCCTCTGCCTCTAGGCATGAGTCCTCAGTGTTGCCTGGAATTCCTGCCCTGTGCTTTTGGTCAGTTTTGATGTGTGCTCCTTTGTTGGTGACCAGCATCCTCCAGTCTCTTCATACTGCTGAACAAATTCCTCCCCTTTGTATTAGGCGGATGGTCTGACTTCTGTTATTGCTAGTTGATTGGGGTAACTCTACGAATTATATGTTTTCTGTGTCTCCATATATAAATTGAGGCTAGTATTACAATCACCTTATTGAGATATCCCCCCCAATATGCAATGGTTCAACTTGTGATTTTTCGACTTTATGAAGATATGAAAAGCAATACACATTCCGTAGAAACTACGAAGTTTTTCTGGGTTAGTGACCTATCATGTTTTGTAGCAGCAGCAAACCATAGCATCCAGGTATGCATATGGTTAGAAAGGTAAAGGATTGATTTGTTACTCTACAGTGTCCTGTGGCCACTAAACCATATGAACTATTCAACACTTCACTTCAAAACAGACTCAACCATAGGTCGATATAACTATCCTGAGCAATTCAAGGCTGACTGACCTAAACTATGATGCTCATTAGGTTAGGCATATTAAATGGATTTCAATTTGTACTATTCATGGCTCACAGTGGGATTATGGCACATAACCTCACCACAATATACCATAAAGAGTAACTGAGAAGCAAACCTTAAAGAATGATGCACTTAAATCAATGATAGCTCTTAGGATAGAAACAATATTGCTTAGCGGGTAAGGGTACAGTATGGTAGCATTGGCTAAAATCCCAGCCGCCTCCTTGACTGGTCATGGAACACCTGGAAGGTTGACTCAATCTCTCTTTTTGAAAAAAAAGTTTTGAGATTTTATTTGTTCTTATTTTATGTGTATGCGTTTTGCCTGCACAGATGTCTGTGTACCATGTATGCAGTACCTTGGAGGCTAGAAGAGGGTAACAAATCCCCTGAGACTAGAGTTATTGACGGCTGTGAGCTGCCATGTGGGTGCTGGGATTCAAACCCCAGTTCTCTGGAAGAGCAGCCAGCGCTCTTTACCACGGAACCATCTTTGGAGCCCCAGTCGATTTAGGTTTGCCACCAACAAAATGAGCATAATGAATGATAATTATTTCTGAGCACGCTGTGGAGAACTAAATGAGTTTTTTATGCAAATAGCTAGGTATCTGGTGATTTTTAGTAAGCAGTACAAAACTGTTAGTATAATAACTGATAATAATAAACTTCCATTTTAAAGCCCTTTTAATATCTTGATACAACCTTCCAAGTGTAACTTCTTCCCTCTTCTTCAGTTACATGAGTACAGATGGCTTCTTTTTTTCTTCCTCCTAAGCTCTGGACTCTTTACCACCTCATGACCCTTCTAGGATAATTTTTGCAGAATTATCATCTGTCTTTCCATAAACCTTTTTCTATGACCATTAATATGATGAAGCTCAAATACATCTTGTCCCAAGGAAGAGTCCCTCACAGTGTGACTCGCATGGGCTACCCCATCTATTTCCCTTATCCCCCAAGCACCAAAGGAACACGTTGTTTTTAATCCCTTACATTAGAACTGCATAGATAATGCCACCTCTCTCCTGTTCCATGTAACAACCGCACCATCTCTGCTGCTTTAATCCCTCACATTGGGACTCCTGTAGATGACCCATCTCTCCTTGGTGCCTTTGATGCTGACGCTGCCTTTCTTCTTGTGCCTGTGCTTGCCTTTTTGTCATGCCACTAAAGCAGTTTGGATCATTGTGCCAGTGATGTCTAAACAACAGTTCCGATTCCCCACCATACTCAGTCTGCCATTAGCACTTGGCTCCCTTTGCTCTGGCTTTCTGAAGCACCGCCTTCCCCTTGTTATCATAACTTACAGTTCAATTCCTGCATCTCAGCCTCTCATACATTCCTTTTGTTGGCTCTTTCCGCTCTGTTTGGCCACTAAATTGCAGAGATCACCAGGATCCAGGCTTTCTTTCCCTCCCTATCCACCCTCCCATGGTGATGCCAACCACTGGGATGGCCTGATTGCCACCTATCTGAGATGACTCCCAAATCCAAGCTTGTAGACAAATCTTTCTGCACTTGCCTCACACACTGAGTAGCTTGCCAGAAATCCTCCTGGAAATGTCTCAAGGAAACCTCAAAGTGAACATACTCAAATCCAAATTCATCATTACCTTCACCAAAACTTCGCTTCTGATACAAGTGATCCTAACTGTTGCCTTGGCAGTTTGCCCAGAATCTGTGTGGTCCAGGCTCAGCAATCTCCGACTCTTTCCTGTATCACTAACAGAAGTCGTTGGGTTTCCTTGCCTCTGACTCTTTCCTTGCACATCCTCTGGGTACATCCTGGCTAACCCAGTTATAGAAGTCCAAAAAATCTCATGCTGGGACCACTGTTGGGATACTTTTCAATTTATGGTGTGAAGTCATACTTGGCTTGCCCCCAGGATAACTGACAAGTGTACTGAGTTGAAAACCACATCCAATTCAGTAATCAATTGTGTTAGGGACCTTGGTAGTTCTTGGCTTAAAATGCAAAGATAGCATTAAAAGGACCCTTTTCACAAGAATTCTCAAAGGCTATAAAAACTGAAGGAGATAAACTTGTAATTTATTGAAGTAAAACTCTGAATAGATAGTTTAATAATTTGATATGTCAGAAAATCTGCCAGACACAATGTTCATTCATCCTTAAGTTAAAATGAAACATGGCTTTGCTTCTGATTATAGATTTTTAATTTGGTATGTGTCTGGTTAATGTGGTTGGTTAGAGATAAAGATTTCAAAAAATTTTTTAGTCACCTCCTATAATTCTGGTTAAGTTGTTTTAAGAATATGAATTTAAAATGTGTTAAGTGAGAATTGGAATTTGCTAGAAATTGTTTCCTGACTTCACACTGGAGGTACTTTTATAAGTTATCTGTCTAAGCTAAGATTTTTTCAGATCTCTTGATATGATAAATATTATAAGAGTTGTCTCAGTAAAGAGTTGGATTTTGGGTTCTAGTTCACGGTTCATTTATTTAACCCCTGCAATGCTGTTCTATTACAGGGCATGTTCAGTAAATTATAATTAGTTCCTCTACATATGATCATGATAATACTATATAACAACAGTAAAACCATTTTTACAATTAATTTAGGGATGAAGACATTAAGTGTTCGAATGCCCTACAATGACTTACACTCTCATGCAAAGTATTATATTAATGTTTAATATTCCAGGCACTCTTACACTGGTGAAACGAACTAAAAGTTTATGTCCCCTCCCACCCCAATTCTAAACTGAAATCCTAATGTACAAGGTGATGGTGTTAGGAGGTAAGATCTCTAGGAGGTAATTATGTCATGAGGGTTGAACCCCCAAATATGGAGACCACTTGGATTAAGATCTTAATAAAGGAGGACCCTGGAGAGATGAAATTGTCATAAAGGAGAGAAGGGAGAAAGATACATCATTGCATTTTATATTATTTTCTGATAAAAATCTAGATCCCATCATGCATAATTTACCTTAATTATGGAATATTTATTAAAATTGAGGCTCTAAATTGAGTTCTGATAATACTGCCCCTGATATATATTGCCCAGACTATTCTCAAATTGGAGATGCTCCAGGCCCAGCCTCTTGGCTGGTGTGTACAGGCCTGGGTCACTATGTCTGGCCTTGTCATTTCATAAGAACAGTACTTTTATTCTAATGTGAAACTTGAAAAAAAACACTATTACCATAAAAGAGCCTAACAAATTCTATGCATCTTCAAGATCATCAGTGTTGGGAGAAAAAAAGCAGCAGAATGGTCAAAATTCAATAAGCCTTGGTCACAGACTTATTGAAAAACTAGACTACCATTATATTTTAAGTGCATGGTCTAACCTGCCATTTTAATTTCCATTCAAAAAATAAACTTTGACTATATCCTTTTAAATAATGCAATTGAATCAGGTGAGCTGATTATGCATACTAGTGGGTTCAGCATGAATTTCTCTATGTGCACATAGCACAGCCTGATCAAATTCAACTTCCTTTGCAATCACATATAAGAGAGATCATGGTGCCCTTGTTTTCCTGTGTCTAGCTTATTTTCCCTGATGCCACCAGTTCCATTTTACTGCAAATGACAGGCTCTCATTCTTCTTTATGGCCAGGTAATATTTAATCATATATATATGACATATATAGTATATATTATAAGCTATATAGAATAATATATGATAGTTTATCTGATAACATACATATAGTGTATATGTATGTATGTATGTTCAATCATTTGCTTCTGGGCATTCACACTAATTCCTTATCTGTATCTGTTGTGAACTATACTGCAGGCTTTGGTATACTGACTTCCCTTCCTTTGGATATATGCCTAGAAGTGGGATAGCTGGATCCTCTGGTATAGCTATTTTTAGTTTTTGAGGAACCTCTATTTTGTTCTGAATTATGGTTGGGATAATCTATATCACCATCTCCAGTATATGAGTTTCATTTTTGCATATCTTTGGCAGAATTTTTTATTTATTTTATAATACCTGTTTTTTATTGTAGTTAGGATTTACATGTCCCAGATAGCTAATGCTATTCAGTGTTTCAATATGTTAAGTAATTGATTATTTTCCCATTTTAAAGTTAGATGATTTGCTTAAGTCTTTTTTAGTTTCTAAGTATTCTAGCTATTACCCCTTTGTCAGAGAAGTAATGGCAATTATTTCTTATCATTTGGTAGGTTGCTTATTTATCCTGTTGCTTCTCATATTGTGGAGATGTTTGGAATTTGATTTTATCCTAACTAGTCAAGCTTTGCTTTAGTTTCCTTCCATTGCAGGTCCCCTGTAAAAACCCACGGCCCTTATGGGGCCTTGAAAGCCTCCTTCTTTTTCAGATTCTGGTGGCTTCAGACCTCATTAAGCCTTTGATCTCCACTTCTCATTTCAATGATTTTTTTCCTTTTATTGAAACTAGATTTTCTTACATAATATGTTCTGATTATGGTTTTCCCTCCCTGTAAAACTCCCAGCTTCTTCCCCCACCCCCAATCTGGTTCTAGAAGAGAGTGAGAGATAAGGATCCAATCTGAATCCTTTGGGGATCTGCACCCTTCTCAGCACCACTTCTACTGTGAGCCCTTTCGGGGCTCTGCTAAGCATCGGGCACATGTGCATGCATGGCATCTCTGCTCAGTTTCATTGTGCCACTTGTTTCTTTTGCCAATGTCCTGCTGTCTAAGACACTGCTGCTCCACAGCAGATCTTGACATCAGATTTTGCGATGCTGCCAGCTTTTATCCCCTCAGGAATCTTTTGGCTGTCTGGGGCACTGTGGTTCCATATAGACCTTAAGGTCATTATTTCTTGTTCTGTGAAGAATGTCATTGACATTTTCATAGGGCTTCCATTGAGTGGGTGGTTTATTTAAAGAATGTTAATTCTTTCAATCCACAAACATGAGAAGCTTTTACATTTTTAATGTCTTCTGAAATATATTTCATCAGTGTCTTATAACTATTATTGATTCCTTTCACTCCCTTGAGGGTTTATTCCTCAGTATTCCTTGCACTGTCCAGAATCCAGACAGTAAGTGCAGGTTGGGTTCTTTCTGTGTTGCAATACTAATCCTTTAAAGGACATCTAGTGCATTTAGGTCACAGTCAGTCTGGGATGTTGTAGACCCACCAGCATGGACTTTAGAACCCTAAAAGCAGTTCTGACTCAAAGCAGAGCTTAGCACATTTGGTATTTGCAGGGAGAAGACATGGTTGTTCATTAAGAAAGAGGGAAGTGCTGTGAATTTCTAATCACATGTCTTGGATCTCACATTACTTTTTATTTTACCTTTTTTCCAGCTCTCCTAGTTCTCCGTGAGGTGTGGTTTGTTTTTGTTAGCTCTCTGGGAGCATGAAGGATGAAAGCACACAATTTATGAGGTATGAGTACCTTTCCCTACCCTCTGGGCTAGCACCAAGACCATTTTAATTGGGACACCATAAAACATCTCTCGGTCCTACTAGCATGCGTATATTCTTATTTGCATATAATGGAGATGTGGTAAGAAGAGGAAAATAAATTGGGACTGAGTTTTCCATCTCACAAGGGAAAAATCACTAACAGAAGTCTTGCTTCCTGTCATCCTATGGCAGTCACAAGGTCAACAAATATGGAATAGGATAAGTCATCATTCTCTGCCTGTTCTAGGCCAATGAAGTTATTATTTTGTCACTATGTCTTTAAAAATGCTTTAGCTTATTCATAGTTTATATGGATGAGAAAATTCTAGAACTGCAACCCCAGTTGAATAATAATGCTTATGATAGAAATATTTAAGTCATAAACCTTCCAAAATGACTTCTGAGTCATCCTAACATTTGAAATAATTAATTTATACCTTCATATTTGGTCTAATTAAAAAAATCAGCATTTACTTAAAATCCAGCTTGGAGTTTGAGGCTAGTTTATTCTGGGAAAAGTGGTCCCAGATACTCTGAAATGATAGAAAGCCTCTTTCCCAGTCACAGTTTCCCAGTCACAGTGCCTGCTTCACAGTTTGGGGATTACCACCTGGATGAAGCATCCAGGAAACTTTAGTTAAGAAACCCCATTCCTATCTTGCTTTCTCTCTCCTCCATCCCATGTCTTCCTGCTAACTTTGCATTTACATATGTTATTTGGTAGTGTTGGCCATGCGTGCGCATTGGGTATCACCTCTAGAATCTGCACTTCTGTTTCATGGCATCTTCTCTTGGGTTGCATAAAAAATGTCTGTATGATTTTGAGAATGACAAGACTGTGCTGCAGTCTCAGAATAAAAGAATCAGTTTTGAACCAGTTGGTCCCTAGGATTTAGTATCTTATTTTGGCTCCAACAGATCTCTTGATAGAAAATTATTTAGCATAAATGTTTTACTCTCTGTGGAGCTTTAATTAAAGAAGAGTGTATTGCTTTAATGTGAATAATGATAAAAAATTTTATAGAGTTATTGGAGGAATAAACTATAGTCACCTGCTCACTAGTTTATCAATTCTGGTTGACTGACTTTTGAGAAGTTATATAGAAAGCAATATCCCTGGGAAGGTGGTAATACTGTTTATATTTTGCAAGTGGATTCCCCAGAAAAACAGAAATGAAATCATAACTTAGAAAAAATGGGGAAAAGTGCTCTAGACTTCTACTGTTGGTTAGTGTGTAGTAGTCCTGGACATAAGAAAAAGAAACAGAGGCTGGCACTCTTTTATATTTTGACCAGGGCTTTTTAAAGCTAGATGGAAATATATCACAGCCAAGTACTTACCAAAGGAGGGGCCAACAAAGGAAGTCATGATGTTGAATGGAAGGCACTCCCTTTGGCTTCCCTCAATTGGGCAGTGAGCGTGCTAATGCTACAAAAGCCAGAGCCTTGCAGTGGGAGAGCCCTACTCTGATGGAGCACAGCTCTGATGGAGCACTGCTCAGATGGTTACAGCTCTGATGCAGCACAGCTCAGAGGACTACTGCTCTGAGGGACTACCACTCTGATGGAGCACAGTTTTGATGGAGCACAGTTCAGCTGACTGCACGCTGATGGACTACCACTCTGTTGGAGCACAGCTATGATGGAGCACAGCTCAGATGGAGGACTACTGCTCTGAGGGACTACCACTCTGATGAAGCACAGGTCAGATAACTTCTGCTTTGATGGACTACCACTCTGATGGAGCACAGCTCTGATAGAGCACATCTCAGAGGACTACCATTCTGATGGTGCACAGCTCAGATGACGTCATCTTTGATGGACTACTGCTCTGATGAACAAGCCAGTACATGTTGCCCAATGTTACATGGGATAAATGCAGGTTGGTGTTGTCATGCCAAGAATATGTTGTTTGAGCAGAGGCAGAGCAGTTGGTCTATCTTATATTTGACTTCTCTTGGTTGGGATAATTGACAGGGAACTTATCTACATAGAGTTTGGAAACCAAGAAATCATTTAGTAAACCTTTCATAATATGAGTTTGACTTTGAGAGTTGGACTCAAAAGTATCATCATGATGTATTATAGCTGCTAGGAGAAGTCAAATAATAGAACACTCCTCAGGACTTACATCTCTTCCAATCAGGTCCTCCTGGTTTTCCACAATTCCCCAGGGGGCGATACCTATGGTACATATCTTCCCTCGAGACTTAGAAGCATGGTCCTTCAAGGCATCTCCAACATGACGAATGACGCCTAGGAGCAGAGAGAGAGGGATTAACCTTGTCTTTTAAGGGCAGTGACCTTCCTGCCATTCTGCAAGAAATTAATGAGTGCCTGTAACTTGGGGGAGAGTGTTGGGTATACAATTTTGACACATTTCTATAAAAGCTAAATTTAGAAGAGACTTCATAGAGTGGCTATAATGCAGATATATTTATCAGATTTAATAAAAATTTAAACAATGCATTTCTTTAACTCACATGGAAAAAGAGAGTATCTAATGTCAGCAAAGAATAAATACAATTATAGTATAATTAGAGGACCCTTTTCTTGTAAGCATAGTGATTTATTAGTATCCTTGCATCCTTGGAATAAAAAGCACAAAAGTTATTTTATTCCATAGTCCATGAAAGAATTAGGGTCATTTCCGTAGTTATTTACCTAAGATTTTATTAACTTCAATTTCCTCTTTCTATTTACATCACATAATTTGGAAAGCCTAGTAATAATGCTGTCTTACTCAGTGGCGAATTTATGCTAAAATGTGTGAGCACAGCTTCAATATTCACCATTCTCCTTGTTTCCGCCCTCCTTCTGTTAATGATTGCCTCTCAGTTGAAAGCAAGGAAATTCAGATTGCAGCAGTAGGGAGCCCGATCTTACTTTAAGAAAGCACTTAAAGGAAAGACACTTTCTAATCCTTTAGCTCCCTTCTTGAGCAATTGTTTCTATATGTGACTTGTAAGATACATTTTGTAAGAATTTACGCTCATCAGCATTCTCCCCATTCCCCAAGAAGCATTCATCCTCAGTGCCATCCCTTCTACGAATATTAAGTCGAATATGATTCCTTGCACATAGAGCAGCTTGTGAGTCCCCAACAGCTCCAGATTGCACTGCTGCATCCTCTAGCGATGCATAGCAGCATGTGAGATGTGCCCTCTGACGTCAACTTGTGGGCCTTGAGGGACTGTCTGACTCCAAATAAGGGCTCGGAAACCAGGCAGAACACTCCCAGAAGTGTCACTGTGGAGACATCATACGTGTTTCAATAGCTCAGTTGCCAAGTAGATGCGAGATCAGACCAAAAGAGTTTCTTTTTAGGAATCAACTAAACCTCCTTGAGCACTACTCCACAGTGTGCTGGACTGTGAGCCTGGAAGAGGCCCTTCTCACCTGTTAGCTTGCCAATGTATCATTTAAGTAAAAATATTTCTGAACACAACTTTCAGACAAAAAAGAGTAAGTCCATAAATATTAATATAATATACAAAACACATCAGGGCTAGGTTGGACAAGAAATCTAACTTTATGGCATGCCTCTTTGTCTGCCTTGGTTTTCTCTTCTTGCCACCACATTTAACAGCTATCATTAAAGTCCTGTACTCTGAACCAGAGATTAGTTGTTTGGTTTCTAGTATTTAGGATATAATCCCCCACCTCTGCTTTTGAATACATTTCATAAAAGAAGAAACCCAACTAGCAATCCAACCTTCTAAATATAGAAAATTGGTTGAATTTTTTTCCGAGCCTTTTGAGTCTTCCACTGGGCGGGTCTCTCTATATACCAGGAAAGCAAAAGGCAAAATAATTACAAGTAAGCACTTTTTTACTTAGTGAATCAAAAATGTAGGGGCTAATATCTGAATAGTCACTAAAATTTTTCATTACAGGATCAACAGTAAGAGCTGACTGAGCAGGTCAGCCAAAGATGCTGCCAGCTGATGGGCCGGGCTGGGCTTTATAACACATCCCTGGGTGTGGACCATCTGTACAGTTGACTGCCCAAAACACGCCTGTTTAGCTGAGTGCTGGCTGCTCACAAATTCTAGCTATGTAGGGGATTTCAGTTTTGGTATCACTCAAGCATCATCCAAGCTAAAACTCAATTATTGTTTAATAAGAACACATTAGTTGGTTTAGAGTTATATACTCTAAATGTCCCACTAACTTCAAATGTGCCCATGTGTACAGGCTTTGAGCCTTACGACACATTTGTATTTACGTATTACAAAGTGACTAGGATACTTTTGCTGTTGTTTTGGGGGTCTCTCCCTAGCCCCCTCTCAAGCCCTAGCTATCCTGGAACTTGTTGTTCTAGACAAGGCTGGCCTCAAACTCACCTGCCTCTCACTGCTGAGTTTTGGCGTTAAGGGCATGCACCACCACACCTGGCACTGGTATGCTTTTATTAGGAATCTCTGACTCAGGGTCTCTGGCAACAAAGTTTACTCCATTATCTGTTGCATACTAATTATGTTCTGCAAACAAGAAGCTAACTTTAAGTGGTTATTAGAATTGATTTAATTACATGCCTGTATCATACTATGGAAATTTATGTGGCAGACAGGAAAAAGTATTTGGAATCCAAGGAAGTTTTGAATTAAATATCTGTTGATGTAGAATACTTTAAGAAACATTTAACATTATAAACATACATGTGTCTGGAGAGATGTTCAGTGGTTAGGAACATATACAGCTTTTGCAGAGGATCCAAGTTTGGTTTCAAGTACCCATGTTGGGGAGTTAGCAACTGCCTGTAACTCCAGATCCAAGAAGGATCCAATGCTTCTGGCTTCTGAGGGCACTACACTAATGTGCACAAACCCACTCAGAAACGCACACATACATATAATTAAAAGTAAAATATCTTAAATAAACATGCAGTAATCTAGACTTACCCTGATAATTCAGGCCACAGATAGAAATGGCATTAAAAAAGTAGGGCTAGGAAGATGCCTGGTAGATAAAGCAACTGTCATACAAATGTAAAGACCTGAGTTCGAACCACCAGAACCCATGTAAATGCCAGATACAGTAGTATTCTGAGCATCGGTAGCATGCCCATAGAGACATGAGCGGCAGAGAATGGAGAGTCACCAGAGGTTCTCTGGACAACTAGTCTGGTGTATATAGCAGTGAACTACGGAGAAACCCTGCCTCAACAAAGGGAAAGGCAAGGACTGACACATGTAGATCTCTCTCTCTCTCTTTCACTCTCACTCTCTCTCTCTCTCACACACACACACACTTTAAAAAGTTATTTGGTACAAAGATGGAAATTACACAAATTACAAAGGCAGACATTCAATTTAAAACAAAAAGTTATTTTTTAGAGTGCTAGTGGATACCCATAATAATTTGACCTACTGAAAACATCCTGCAAATTTCTATTAGTCGTGTTTTCAAATCCTTTAAGTCATTAAATAGTAAAGTCATTTCTCATATGCAGTTCTTCTTAGCTGAAAACCATCTGTACAGCTATGTCTAAGGTTTTCAGCTAAGAAGAATGTTATTATCACAGCTACTTTCTTCATCACACTCTGATTACCTGTGTTGACACCTCCCGTGAAGATCCATGCTCCAGTTGTCATGGCCGCTTTGATGAGCCCTTTCCCGAAGACTTGCTTGAGTTTGGGCTGGAGTTCAAAGTTCTGCAGCCCTCCGTGCACAGAGATGAGAAGTTTGGGAAGCTCCAGTTGCCATTCCTTGGTCATCAGGTGTAGCAAGAGATCAGGTTTCGTATCAAAAGATACTCGAACATACTAGAATAAAGATGGACAATTAGGGAGATGGGTAGGGCTGCCTGGGGCTGTTGGACTTTGTGATAGTTAGATGTGCTGTACTTGAAGAAAATGTGTTTTTTTGTGAAATTAGATATTTTAAAGAGAAGGGATAATTTCCTTTACCAAAAGAGGCTTCAGGAGACAGGGGGCTCCCTACTTTTAAAGGTTTTCTTGAAATTGAGTTATTGACAACTAAAAAATTACCTAATTTTTATAAAATACAGTTTAAGCACAATTTTCCTGGTAAGCTTTTTGTCTATAAAACAAATCATGTTGATTTTATACCATTGTTCATATTTATATACTTCAAACACTCCTAATATTTTCAACATGATCAATAAACTAGATAAATAAACTAGGTGTTGATAAAGCTATATCTTTGTGTTTTTATGATCTTGTTGTCATTTTGAGGTTCCAGAAGACTCAAAAGTTCTACAGAATACAATGAAAAATTTAAAATCAGGGTATAGCATGTTATATTTAACTATAATAAAGATAGCCTGTCTATTGTCTACCTACCTATGTAAAATCTATGTATCTATGACTTATCTATCATTTATCTACGTATCTAGTTATCATCAATCAATTGATCAATCAACCAACCATTTGTATTTATTTAATTTTTATGAGACACTATGTTGCTATGCCTGGTCTGGAACATACTATTAAAATCAGGCTGACTTCAAACTCACGGTGGTCCTCCTGGTTCTGTCTTCTAAGTGCAGAGACAAGAGATATACAGTACCATGCACACATTAAAAATGTTTTAATTTTAAAAGATCAGTGACAGAAGACATGCGAGCTATTTCTATAGCTGAAAATGAAAATATATAACACAAACCAAGGATTTACTAGAAATCAGGGTTTTACTGGACACAACAGGAAATTCTAAGTATATATAACAAATGCTCTAAGTATAATGATATTATATAGGATCATATACAGGAACAAACAGGTTTTAGTTCAGCTACATAGTTGATAAACTAGGCAATTATAGAAAATCTTATGAAATGTACTTTTGACTTGGCATGAAATACAGAGACACTCAATTCTGAAAGGAAGTCTGCTTGGATGCACAAAGCAGGGCTGGATCTGAGAGGCTCTCCCAAAATCTGCAGCTCTTCAACATCTGTCCTTATGACTTTTGAAGTCTGGGGGAGTTTGGGGGGAGCCCCACAGAAAGCTGGTACACATCAAAGTCCTCAATTCTGAAACATTAGGAGGAAAACCTAAGGAATTATATGAAAGAAAGCTGTAGGGACACTTGCATGCCTCAACCATGGCATGCCGAGGTAGGCTGTAGGTGGGCTGACAAAAGAATTCCCATTCTATCATTTCTAAACACAAGTAGGTGCCTACACAGGTTCGCCATCAGTGCTTAGTGTGGTTTGAGATGAAGAAAGTGGTGTACTAATGTCAATTTTGGTGGAGTGATGGCTCCAGGTAAGCAGCAGAAACAAACACAGACTCTCTGTGAAGGAATGTGTAATAAATCCAGATCAGAAATAACTGCATACCAACAGACAGCCAATCTAGACCCTCCAAGACAGTGAGATGGTCATAGAATACAGAACAGACACATTCAGCATCTTATATATGGATATCAAAACAAGGAAGAAGAAGTTGTAATGACCATGGCCATTTGAAAACCTAGAACAATGTGCAGAAATTAAAGTGAATACTGTAAGTGAAAATTAGCATGTAAAAGGAACATATTAACAATGGTTCCTAAAAATTAGCCATGGACAGCCTGGAAAGATGAAGGTTGGAAAAAAGACACAGAAAAACAAAAACAACAACTAAAGATGCTCGGGAGAGTGAGTTAGAAATTCTAGACAAACTTGAAAGAGGCACTGTTAGAGAAGGCATTGGTGGAATATGTCTCAGAAATACCGAAGGATAACAATTCTCAGGTCCTGGAGCTCAATAGATCCTAGGCAGGATAAATAACAGGAAACTTCAGTCATGATTTGTCACAGAAAGCACCCCTTAAAACAGTTGGGAGAAAGCGCCACCTGTGAAGGCTCTAGACTGGAAGGAAACCCACTCCTCAACTTCAGTAATGAAAACTAAAGCCAAGAGAAATGGCCAGTTGGTCTAGAGCTCAGGAAAAAAAGTTTGGATGGCAACCCTGAGTTTCCTCTGACAGTTTTCACTGAAATAAAATTGAAGTTCATATGATTTGGAATGACAATCTCAAACACAAGGTCTCAAACACATAACTAATTAGTTAACTCACACATGGTAAATGCAAAGTCATGTTGATTGCACAGTATAAAACAATAATCATGCCTAATTTATAGTATAAAGGGATAGAGATAAAGCATTAGGCAATAGATTAGTAATCAAAATTATAGCATTATGTGCATATTACATGGGGGATATATCTCAGTTGTAGAAGCATGCCTTTGGAAACTCTTAGTTTGATACCCAACCACACATAAACAGGATGTAATAGTGCATGCCTGTAATCTCAAGATTTGAGGGGTGGAGGCAGGAGGATCAGAAGTTTGGAACCATCTTGAACTACATGAGATGTTGTCTCAAAAAAATAACAAGAACAAAAGTAAATTCTAGTAAATTCTAGGTCCTTGAGATGGTTCAGTGAGGAGCACTTCCTTGATACCAAGCCTGAGGACCTGAATTCAATCCCTGGGACCACATGGTAGAAGGAGAGTACCAACTCCCAAAAGTTTTCTCTGACCTCTATGTGCTCACTATGGCTCACACACATATGCACATATGCATACATATATACACACAGAAAATTAAATGTTTTAGAATTTTGAAAGTGTTGTACAGGAGAGAAAATAATTGATTAACTAGGTTTGTGACACGTTGCTGTAATCAGCACTTGTAAGGTGGAGGCAGGATCTTCAGGGGTTCAAAGGCTAGCCTTGGATACATAGTGAATTTGAGGCTAGCCTGGACTTTATAAAATCCTATCTCAAAAAACTCCAAATTATTCACTACCTTTGGGCCAATTACATTCAAGTCTATTCTTTATTCGTGTGTGTAGTGCATGTGTGCACATATTCATTTGTGTATGCACAATTGCATGCAAGTGTGGACCATGAGTTAAATTTGAGTGTCTTCTTCAACCACTGCCTTTTTATTTATTTTATATATTTATTAAATTATTTTGTGTGTGCATCCATGCATGTGAGTGGTATGTGTACATGTGCACGCGTGTGTGTGCACGTGTGTGCATGCATGCATGTGTGTAGTGTGTGTGTGCACATGTGTGTGTTACATTAGAGGTGTGGAAATTAGAGGACAACTTAGGGAGTATGTTCTCTCCTCCCATCATGTGGATTCCAGGGATTCAATTTATGTCATCAGACTTGCCGGCAAGTGAATTCATGTCATCAGACTTGCCGGCAAGTGAATTCATGTCATCAGACTTGCTGGCAAGCGCCTTTACCTAATGAACCATTTTACCAGACCTTATGTCCATCTTAAATTTTGAAGGAAGATCTCTCTCAACTTGAAGCTCATTGGTTGGACTGGCCAGTGTAGCCCAGGATATCCCCTTGTCTCTACCTTCACAGTGCTGGGATTACTGGTGTATGCTATTCCAGGCTTGTGTGGGTGCTAGTATTAGTTCATATTTGTGTGATAAGAACCTTACCAATTGAGACAACTTCCCAAGCCCTAAAATTCATTTTTTTGAGGTTAGTGCCAAGGCCCACATGCATATCAATTGACTCCTGTACTGTTTTACAGTCAGCTCTTAAATAATACTCCAAAACAATGACTGAAGCACAGCACAGAAAATACATAAACCAGCAAAGTAGCCTGGAGTCAAGTATTGTCTGTGGCATATAACTGCATATTTTTCACTTTTTAAAAAATGGGCCTGGTAGTGTAACATCACCAAACACGTGAACAAAATGAGCTGCCTTTTACATTTATGCTTCCCCCACGCCACTCAGTGGTGGTAATTTTTGAGCTCCATTGTACATACATGAGCCCAGCATTCTACATATGATCCAGTGTTGGCGAAAAGGTCACTCTGTGGGGCCTGAATTCTGCATTCCAGGTACATGTTTTCTAAGTTCCATCTCATAGTCTCCCTTACCATTTCCAATGAGATAGAAAGGACCCATGCTATTTCCAAGCATACACTACTAGTGGGTCACAAGAGGCTCTGTAACCTAGCTTTGAATATACAACCTTTTCCTGACCTTAAACATATAACTGCTTCTTACTCCTTTTCCTTTACATAAACCAACTAGTCTCCAAGTCCTAAGGAGGCATTTTTCAAAACACTCCTTTCACCCAGGCCTGGTCTTGGCTCTGTCCACAGTTGTCTTAGCGGTCAGTTTGGGTTCTGGTACAGCTTCCTTGTGGCTTTTCTGTACCTCAGATTACTATGAGACACCAGTGGGCCAATGGGCTGACTTCTTCCTTGATCATAGTATTTATTTTAAATCATTGCATCTTTTTCCAATTCTCTTTTCGGGCAAGGAAGCTTTCCCTTATTTTGGCCTTATGCTCACTACTGACAGCTTTTCCCAGTTTTCTGTGCATTTGACTAATAATAATCTCCAAGTTCTAAGATAATGCACTCTGCCCTGTTACTCACAGAAACTACACCCATCTTTCAAAAGTTTGCTTCAGTCCCAGTGACTGCCTGAGATTGCAAGCCCATGCTGACACAATGTAATTCTTGCTGAATCCCAGTATGACCATTCTTTCTGGATGTTTCCTTTATGTGCCATTTCATACCTGGGCTACAGGCTGCCTTTGGCTGCCCATGGCTTTTGGTAAGCTTTGTCAATATTGTTGTGAAGAAGGCACAGGATTATGGAGATGATTATGTAATCGTGGGGATCTGGAGATCATCTCCTCCAACTATTCTGTTTATAGCCCCAGAGAGGAGGCACAAGGGCTGTCTCACAGTGATATTATATCCAGCTATCCAACAGTTATTTACTCTATTATTATAGCCATATTGTTAAAATCACGATGAACCCCGACATCTGTAGATGGGCTTGGCCTTTAACCTTTAAAATGTAAAAATCACAGGATATGTAAGCTAGTCAAAAATGGAGGTTCTGATTTAATAGGTCTAGGTTCAATCTTGGCTATCTTCATTTCTAACAGCTTCCTGAGGTCTGCATGTGTGCAGCTCCTACCCAGATAAACGAGACCTAAATCATGTGTATATGGTTTGAGTGTGTTCTTAAATTTTTATGTCAAAAATGTTATCTTCGTAGCCGTTTGGAGAGATGGGGTCTTTAAGAGATAGTTAGGTCACAAGGACACTGTCTTCCTGAATAGATTACAGCTCTTATGGCAGGAATGAGGTCCTGAGAAAAGGATGAGCTTGCTCTTGTTCCTGCTGGCGATGGTCATGTGTGCACACAGACATGAGTTCTTGCCTCGGGATCGACTGCAGGAAGACGACACTGAACGATGGGCCACACTGGCAACAAGCCCCTAACTCTGAACTTCCCATTTTCCAGAACTGTAAAAAATAAGAGTCTGTTCTTCATACGCTTCTCATTCTCAGATACTTTTCTACAGCAGCACAAGGAAGGACTAAGGCAACATGTCTGGTATTTGGTTTGGAGCCAATGGAAAGTAAAATACACTTAAATTTTCTGCGGAAAACAAAGAGATTGGGGAAGAAACTGGCTACAGTAAGTGAGAAGGTACAACAATTGGAAAGCTACTCAAGGCATCTCCACTAATGGCACCCATCTTGGCTAGGACCAGCAGAGAAAGTTGAGATTCTGTATAGACCACAGCTAACTATCCAGAACCTGGTAAAGTCCACATACATCTACTTCCTTGACTTTTAACTATTGCCCGTAATCTATGACTTATTCTGCTCTTCTCCTGGAAAACAAAAGGCAAATATTTAAGTAAATCAGTATGCTTAATTTGGTATAAAATAATTTTGTTTAGAAAATAGAATAAATGGTTTGGGAAGTAAAGTTCTTATTAACATCGGGTTAAGCATCATTTTAAGGTTACCTAGAAATTTCAATTAAATAGAAACTATTAAGAGGCTATTCCTATGAATGTAGAGACTAGATTCCCCACTACACCTCTCAGTTTTATAGAACAATGAACTCACTTGCTCACTCAGCAGCTTCACACTAATTGTGCCCAGAGAAATTGAACAATTCCTATTAAATTGTTAATGTGATTTGAAATTAGGAGCTTTTCCTGCTGTTAGGTCTCCTGTCTGACATTGGGAGGCCTGTGCACATCAAGTAGAACTTTTGGAATGTTCTGTGTAAGAAGCTAGATTTTATTGAAATTGTATAGTTTTATGTTCCTGAGTTCTGTGGAGGTCAATGAATTCAGCACTATTTTCACATGAAGATTTTATATATATATATATATATATAAATTTCCAGACAACAAACAAAAAATTACCTTTTGTGAGACTCTATAGGCAATTAAAGCTTCTCTTTGTTAATGACCTCTGCAGAGGGTCAGCTATGCCTGATCTTGGGGGTTCCTTACTGAGCAGGTGATTTTCCTACTGATTGGCTATTATGACATCATCAATCCAAATGCTTCTGCTCACTTATTGATGCAATGGAGCTCATGGGGTGTCACCAGGCAGTGTTCTTATCCGCCAATCATGTCTACAGGGACAAAGGCTGGATGGGGTGAGGATGCAGTCATTTCTTTTTAGAGCAGATGGAGAGATGGAAGCTGTTTCCTTCAACCAACCAACCAAAAAACAAAGCAAAGACAAAACTCCATGAACTTCTATCAGTGGTCTCAACTTGAGCTTGTGCTAATTCATCAGTCGCCTCTTTAGGCCTAGATTTTTATCCATGTAACATTGCCCAGTTGTTTTAATGAAAATGAAAATGGGCCGCAGTACAATAAATCTGGATAGACTCTTGGAAATGTTCAATGACAAATCCTCTCCCTTCACTGCAAAGCCATCATTAATTCTTATAAAGAACCACTTGGTACTTCTTAAGCAGTGTTTGTTCTGATTAATGGACCTACCATTGTGAAATCTGTTTTAACGGTCTCCACAATGCCTTTCTTTCAAGCTCATAGTGGGAAATGGGGCCCATTCTCTCTGTTGAGAAATGTGACAAGCATCATTTCATTTCTCAATTTTTGTACCAATATAAAGGGGGTACTTGTAATTAAAGCTGCAGCCAAACACAATATGTCGCACCAGAGAGAAATCTGCTGATAGCAGCTTCCCAAGTCCATAGAGACTTTGCATCCAGTTTAATGGTTATGGTGGTTCAGTAGACAGAAGAATCTCACCAGAAAGAAAATATATGGAATTGCATTCAATGCATTTAAATTTCCAGTTTGATGACGTTCAATACTTTGGAAGTAAAAGTGTCATTATTTTTATAGTTTTCTAATGTTAGATATCAGGTATTTATAGGATTATTATTGATAATGGGAAGCTCAGTAGTGAGAAATAACATAAAATGCCACTAAGCACATACAGGGGTCATGGGGGCTAGTCTATAGGGTTTCTATCAGAAATATTTAGTATAGCATTTTCTAGAAGTAAGGAAGTGGACAATTTCCTGAGCAGATTAAGCTTCCCCTATTTTACATATCTATAATTAGGATGAGAAAAATCAACCATATATTCTACCTTAATTTTTTTTTGTTCTTTAAGACAGGGTTTCTCTGTGTAACAGTCCTGCTGTCCTGGAACTTGCTGTGTAGACCAGGCTGGCCTCTCACTAACAGATATCCTCCTGCCTCTGTCTTCTTAGTGCTAGGATTAATTTGCACCCTGCGTCTACCTTAATTTTTACTTTCAGACAGACCATCTGATCCTGTTGCTAATTCTGCAGCCTTCAACCACAAGGTGCAAACTGGAAATCAGTGGAGCAATCACAAGGTTTCTCCACAGCCCCATCAGGCTATAGGAAGCTCATGTTAGCCATAGGGCTGTGATTAGTTGTTCATGTGTGTGAAGAAAGAACCATTTAACCATTTCCTATGCAGCATGTGTTAGTCAAGGGTTCCCAGTCTAAATCTGCAGAATGCAAAGAGAGACAATTTGTAAACCTCAAATTCAATCTCTAAAACTCTCTAATAGTACATGGTTACAGACGCTATGCTAACAGGGGCAACCTTGCTACTATGTGGTCCCCTCCCCCAGAGCTCAGAGAGCAAGGCTTTCACCTCTGAAGGCTCAATAGTTATAGCTTTCAGTGTGAAAACAAGGGCTAGGCATAATTTTCTAAATTATATGAAAACTGTACTAAGGGGCTCCACATGATCTAATAGTCAGGTAAATAGCAGAGAAGAGCCAGAAGAGAATTATGTGGCTGGCTTTAGAGGTTTAACTGCATGCCCTTAATTAGGTTTAGCATTACCTGGCCCACAAGCCATCTCTGTGTTAATTAGAAGAGAAGATCTGTAAACAAATGAGTCTATAGTCTGCTCGTTTTGTAAATCATGTCAGAGCCATCAATAGACAAGTCTCCAAGAAACCTCACTATGTCTGCTGACAGGGTTATCTTGCTGTGGGTCTAAGGTGGTTTGCAAATTATGAGACATCCCTATGAGCGATCTGGTCCTTAGAGCACTCAGGATGGTTTAGAGCTTGTCATCTGGTAGGATGCATCTTGGGAATGGGCAGGAAACCAAGTTCCTTCCCTCACTGTCAGCTTGGATTGGCTCCTTCCCACGTCATAGTTTCTCTCTGCAAAGCATGGATTTTCCTGGGGCTGGCTAAGCTTGGACACTGCATTCTCAACCCCATCAAGCACTTGAAAGAACTTGGCAAATGATTCTGATGATCTAAGATGTAATTTTACAAAGACTTCCCTTCTTCTCAAGGCTTTCAAGTTTAATTAACCTCATTAAATATTAGTGATTTAAAAAGTCTGCTACCAAAAAATTCTAAGAACCCCTATGAAAAAGGTAGAGGCACAATAGTAATTAGTTTCCTTTCAACCATCTCCAAACAACTTCAGATAAAACAGTGGCTGTCATCTGTCCTGGGTACCATGTGACAAAGAAAAAAGAGAATGGAAAGGGGGCCATTAGGAAGTTGGGTTCAAGAACCTTCTCTGGTAAAAGAATTTACTTTTGGGTGGTTTCAATTATCTTACCTATAATGTAGGTAGAAGGGATGGAGATTAATTTTCCCAAGGCTGGTTGCACAGTGGACTAACTGCTCTGTATATATACCAAGATCTTTGGATGCCCATGTGCTCATCAAAGCCAATGAATGAGCCATATGTCAATCTTAGATATTGCCATTTGTGATGTCCTTCCTTGTTATTTGGTGCCAAGTCAAGAACCACCGATTGTCAACCTCAAGTGCCTTTGATGCTTAAGGGTCTATGGTACCCTGCTGTCCCACACATGTGGTAGGACAGACACCTAGCTTCAGCTCTCAAGTAACGGGAGGCATCTTAGTAATGAGTCTGGTCTGGTCCTCCTGCCACCTGCCTCACTATGTGCAGTCCACCTTGGCATGTTGACAATGCTAGAGCTGTATTCTTGGCTGCCTCGAAGGAAAAAGTTAATGTTTTATCTTACCTTAATTTAAAAAAATAAAAAATAAAAGTCGCTCTTGCCCCTGGAGTGTTTTGATGACTTTGCTAAAAATCGCTTCAAGGACTCCTTTCAGAAACGATGGCCCATAGACACATTAAGTTCACTGGCTTGCCCAACTGCAGTTCTGGAGAATAATTAACCCTACAGTGTTCTCATGAAGACTGACCTCTTTCACAGGAAGTGGGTGCCAGGTCTGTCTGTCCAAACTGCCTGCTGCTTTGCTCGAGAGGTTGGGAAGCAAGAGAGGCTCAGGTTGGCAAGCATCCATTCCCCTACCTTGGAAAAGGAGGCCTGACAGCACCACTTCTTTGTTCAGATAGGAGCAGCAGAATAACTCTGGGGCAAGCTTTCAAAGTGCACAAGATGCTCATTTGTGTCTGAATGAATGCCGGGGATTTCCACTCGCTAAATACCCAGCAGTAATGAAAAGAAAAACCGGTCTTCATTAGGCTAATTAGGCTTGGAGAGAAAGAAAGGGTGGGCCTTAGAGAGACTGCCCTTAGGCCACCTAGGGCCACTCTAACCTCAGGGTCAGCATCACAGTATGTGCAAAACAGCGCCCAGAAGGGCAGTGCTTAGAGCTTGCTTCCTTGAGTTTTTGTCTAGAAATTCTTAATATCTGAGGACTGGGATGTAGCTCAGCGGTACGCACTTGCAGACCATAATTGAGGATCAGGGTTTGATGACAGCTCTAAGAAGCATTCGTCAGTATGTGTTGGGGAAACAAACTCTGAGGGGATTGCAGAATAGTTAGTTGCTCATTTATGATCATGACTATTATTCCTTATAGGTTATGAAAGAAATTGCTGAAGTACTTTGTGGAACACTTTGAAGGGCATATGCTAATAAAGCCATTTTGAGTTTTGCTCCCCAGGCTTCTAGGGCGTCTCTCAGATTCACCAGAAATTTTCAGGGGATGAAAAAAAATTGCCTGTAGAGGAAATTTATACAACAAAGCGGCTCTTGCTGTGCTCATTTCAACATCACACCCACAGTAGGTTAACTACAGATGCGGACCCAGGTAAGGTAACTCCTTCTGATTTGCTGGGATGAGTGACTGCCAGGGCCAGAGATAATGTGGACATCAGCTCACAAACCTCTTGCTAGCTTTCCTGATGGTGACTGTCACTGAAGCCGTTCTTCACAGAACAAAGATTAAACTGTGGGCACAAGAAAGCTGATGCCCCTGTGGAAATATTCTAATGGGTCGTTGGGCTTCTAGGAAGTACAGGAAGCTGTTTCCCTGACCCATTTTTATCATTTTCCTATATATATTGAGCGTTAGCTTTGTATCAGGTGTCTTTATGCTCATGAACCTCATGGAAGGCAACCCTACCAGCTTTCTAGGAAGAACCATTGAGGCCCATGTAAATTAAATGTCTTAACAAAGAATTTCCAGTCAGACAGTGAGAATGTACCTAGTTCTGTGACTTCAGGAGCACACATCTATTTTGATTGATTACAAAGTTTCCCTCAGAGTAAAACCTTCTGTAGCTTTTGCACCAGGCACCGTTCAAAGTCCTTAATTCACAGAAGCGCTGTAAAACCCTGAGATGGTCCTGGGAAGTAGAAGTTACTACCCCACTTTTCACACAAGGAAACTAAGGCACTAGGCTTAAATGGAGCCGTAACACAGCCAGTAAGTGACAGCATCAGGCTATGAATAAACAGCCAATGGATTCCTACTCAAAAGTCAGCCAGTAAACTACAAGGTCTGACCTTTCAGAGTTATATGTAAGCATTGCCTGAAAATATAAATTAAAGTATATGAACTAATAGAGGCATAGATCAAATGTGCATTCTTTAAAGGATGAGTCAAATGTTTTCCCAAGTTCTTTTAGAAACTCAGGAAAATAAGACTATTAATAATGCCAGCTAGGGCTGAACGGTGGTAGAGCACACCTTTAATTTCAGCACTTGGGAGACAGAGGTAGGCAGATCTATGTGAGTTCAAGGCCAGCTTGGTCTATAGAGCCAGCTCCAGGACAGCTAGGGCTTTTACAGAGAGAAACATGCCTAAAAATAAATAAATAAATAAATAAATAAGTAAGTAAGTAAATAAATAAATAAAAATAACACAGCTAAATTAGTTCACACCCATTGACACGTCCAGCATCGTGCTGTATCTTACACCGATTGCCTAAGTCTTTCAACCGCCAGTATTTTCAGACCATAACGCTATGCCTTTTATTCTTTGAAAAGTCTGTGAGCCACATTAAGTGTAGTCCACAGGAACTATAGTTTAGACACAACAAAATTTCTATACATTTCCCAGTTCCTCGCTAAAGATATTGTCCTTTCCCACTGAGAATATTACTAAACCAACAACTTGGAGAAAAGGTACCTGATATGGATTACAAGATCTCTGTCAAGACCAGGAAGGAAACAGCTGGGAAATGCTGCCTATAAAAACAAAATAGAAACCTAAAGGAAACATTTTTTTCCTCCAAAGCTGGGATAAATGATTTAGGAAAAGGCTAAGTAGATGAGACATAAAAAATAATATTTCAAACTGTGACTACAGAAAACAAACCAGATTCAGAAGGACAAGTACTACCTTTGCTTTCATATGTGAAGGGCAGAGAGCAGCGGATCTGATTGTAAGAGTGATTGACAGAAGATAATAAAGGTGCTTGTGTGGGGAGGAAAATAAAGAGGTGATGGATTTGGGCAATATGTGTGTATACACATACAGAAACAACATTGAACTGCAAGATCATATACAATAGTTCATGTTAACCAAAGTAAAAATTACCTCATCATCTGATCTCATACTAACGATTTAAAAAGTCCTGGCGAAGGTTTTACTTCTCCTACTGAGAAGCCACAGAGGCCAGGCTAGCCTAAAACCTACAGCTTCGCTCTTAGCTGTTCCCTTACAGGATGGGAAATTGTGTCTGGGAGAATGTGGTTGCTTTTTTTTCTTTTATTACCATGGCTTTGTTGGAATGGCCACCTCCTTGGAACTCAATGGTCCCAAAAGCATCTGTTGGGCTGAGCTGAGTGTGCTTGCTGATGGACCACTTCTCAGACTGGACGTCATTTCGGGAGAGGCGACTCTCATTTTTCTCGTTCTGAAGCACAGAGATACTGGGAGTGAGCCCGACATGCTGGCCTATTAGGCGCCCACAGCAACACCTATAATATGAGAGGTTAAAGTGAACCCCTTGCATCAGCCATTAATAGGATACACATGCAAGCAGCCTGTTAGAGAAACCCACAGACCATGCTGACCCCCTCCAGGTAAGTGGTAGATGAAATCCCAGAATGCAGTCTTATCAGGAAAATGACAGAGAGAGGCTTCCCATAACACCGCATCGACTGCTCTTCCCCACCACCCAGCCTACCCATACTTACTGTCCTCAACATCCACACCTTTAAGTACTTGGCATCTTATTTGGAATAGGGCAATTGTGAGCAGAAGTTCTCTAGGTGTTTCCACTTTTAACTGCTCCCATCTATCAAACCTCACATAAGAGATGCTACAGAGCTTGGGGGGAAGACTTTTAACATGCACATTTAAATGAGGAATCTCAGTTATGTGTGGGCCACAACCTAACTCATCTCTCCAATTGAGATTTACTGTCCAATATTCAATTCTGAGAATAAACATCCATAGGTTTTTTTTTGAAGAAGAAATGAGAAAAACTGGAAACTTAAAATTTGTTTCCTTTGTCATCAAAATGTCCTTTGAATGTTATAATATTATAATATCTAGTAATGACAGTTACATAGTAATGATAGTTACACTAACAATTTAGGATACACCGATGACAAACTATTGCAGTGCTGAAGCTTAAGAAATGTGGCCAAGGTTATGGATCTAGTCTATGGCTGGAAGGTCTGTTTTTTCAGCCACCTTTTAAAACTTCCCATTCAAAAGGCATTTCCAGATGACGATGTACTACTATTGTAGCTTCCTGCTGTACATACTGCTGATTTCCAGAAAGGTAATTACAGAATTACAGTGCCAAAAAAGTGCAGAGCAGTCTGAAGGTCTAAACCCTAATGAATCTTCTAGGAGTGTTTCATTCAATACGTGTTTTGTTTTGTTTATTTTTAGCAGGGCATGTTAGCACCATTGAAACAGTTTGACAAAATGTTAAGGTGGAAAAATAAGTACTTGTTACAAAAATATAGCATATTGTTATATACAGGGACCAGTCTTTCTACAATAGTGAATCTGTTACTCTGTGTACAGACACTTAGTTGAAGATTAACTTTAGCCTTGCATATTAAGCAGTGCGGTATATATTTGCTTCAAAATATATTTAATTTGGCAGTGGTTCCCTTGCAGTGGTAGTAATTACTGTTGGGCTCTATCCCTATAATTACGACTTTAAATTCTTAATGCATTAAAGATCACAGGATTACCTATGGGGGTCTTTGGTGCTGGGTATGATGTGAACACATTCTCTTTTATAAAATGCTCGTTCAATCCAGGATTTCTGAGCCTGAAAGAGAGAGAGAGAAAGTAGAATGAGGAGCATAAATTTTAAATCTTTTTGACTAGATAACACCACATGTAATGTAACACAAAATATACCAGTATGTCATAAATGGATTCCACACTGTATATCATCCAACCA